>JAKSZP010005319.1:0-242618 GCA_022478985.1 Massospora cicadina
CAATGGATCTGAACCTGGAGAATTAACCAAAATCCCTAAACATTATCAACCCAAAATCAGGGTCAACTGATATCCAATTCACTCGCCAACAGGACTTATTCCCTAGTGATACAACAGATAACCTAGGAATCTGTAAAGGTGGGCAAAAATCACAACACTCACTTACCCCTCTATATAACTGCACAGGTTCCTTGTATGCACGTTATTTGACTTGCTGATAATATACAATAATAATAACAATAGTAGTATGAAGATTTTAACTATAGTTGAGCTGGTAGCCAAGAAGGTAATTAGTTCTAACGCCAACCTGGTACTTGACCTAGTATTGACTTAATCAAATTGTAGGGACTTTCTTCCCTATTTCGTCTGCTAAAACTTAACATAGTATAAGGTAGAAAATCTCTGCTTCCTTCTCATCATGCAGAGTCTGTGGAGATTTTCTACCTTATACTATGTTAAGTTTTAGCAAAAATTAAGACAAAGGATCTCCTTGTTCATTGTCAACTTTAAACACAAGATCAAAAATAGTTTAAGTATGAAAAATTGAACTTCCTATTCTATATGCTTTAGAAAAAACAAGGGTACTTATGGGGATTTGGCGCAAAAATATTTGATTGGCACACCAAATTGGGATCAGTGGCTGGCGCCAATGAATTAACATTCCAGGGATGCACAAAACAACGACTTTCCAGTATTTTATTCAGGAACTCTTCCCTACTTGACTGCAACCCCTTCTGAGTTGAAACAAAGAATGTGACCCAACATCTTTGCTCAACTTACTTCAAATTTAATGCCCATTTGGTAACAACTTGATTAAATTATTGGACTCTTACCTAGAAAGCAGAAGATTATGATTCAGAATATGTTAACTTAAAGGTTACTCTATTTCAAGTGGCATTACTTGCCAGCAAATCAAAAATCCCTTAATAGGTTGGCAACTAAACTTGGATCAACTCCTACAAGTCAATTTAGTTATCAAGTATGAACAAGAATTCCAAACCGCTTGTTTATCAGTGATCATCCCTGACAAAACACCTATCAATTAGGCAGATTACAATCCATTGGATCAATATATATTTTCTGAGAATAATTCTTCAGACAATAGTTATCATACATAAAATTGATAACTCAAACATCCACTAGCAGGATTAATCCCCTAGTGGACCAGAAGGTTAATTATATATGATGAAGCTGGGTATGTGGGCAAAATTCAACACATGACACATGCCCTCTATCTCCCAATAAGGTTTTTTCTGCAGAATATCTTATAAAAACGCTACATAATAATTGAGTCTTCTTTTCACTCAGCTTAACTTTCCGAGCAGATTATACAGAAAACAAGAAAGTAGATTTCAATTGCCTAATGTAGTTTCGCTCCAATGTCCTCAGATTCTCCCCCAGCTGCTCCAGTGTGGGAAAGCGGCAAAAATCCCACCATCACAATTTTCGTCCAGCTGGAAAATGCGCTCAGACTGGCTCACCCAATAATACCAAACCCTTGGGATGATTTGTTCCACCCAAGGATCTCAACGCTCACCTCATTCATACCCAAGCGGTACCTTACTGCCCTTGGTGCTCCCCCAGAGTAACATGCGTTTTAGCTTAAGGTTCAGTATGGGAAATTTTTACCTACCACACCAAGCCATTATCAAAATGGCTCAGGTGGTGATGACCCCCCCAGATTTATAGATTTCTGCCTTATAAGGAGTATTTTAATCTCAGCTTCACCTGTGAAGCTGACGCCACCACTGCGGCAACTGTGCCCCTGGTATTCCAGGGTACCCCTCATCCCACAAATTTGACCTGGCTCCCAGCGGACACCACTTTGGTGGTCCAGTTTGCTGCTTTGCTCCCCCACCTGCCCCCTGAGGTGCACTACCACAAGCTGATGGATGGTTTGGCAGTATATGGCTCCAACCCCATTGTTGTGATTTTAACCAGATGGAATCCTCCAATGATTTAGCGATATTTTGAATGATATAGCCAATACTGGTAAATGGTTTATTGACTGAATTTCATGTGATTTAATGTGATTACTGGTTAGTTGCTCCCCAATTTGGGTCGAGCCAAAATTAGTATTCCGCTGAGTTTTGTATCTTAGGTTCATATGGGGCCAATTGGTGGCCCCAAATTAGTAGAAGGATCACCAGCGACTAATAGCCAAGGATGATCTGATCCATCAGCAGAATCAGTAGTCAATGCCAACAGCCATTCGTGGACTGTTGTGGGATTTCCAGTGGAAAGCCAATGTATCACTTCAGATGTTTGCTGCCTGTCTGATCTGATGTCGGTGGATCTGACAAATAAGTTTGAGGCGGCCAAAGTTGTTTCTAGTGCCTAATTTATTATCAAGATAACGCAAGAACAGAGGTTGATAAGGTGCTGAGATATTCCGAGTCAAAGCAAGCAACAAAAGTAGTTTCAAGTGCAATTATATCAACTCAAAGGTCAAATACAAATTTGACATTTATTTGAATTAATTATTTATATGATTCACCGGTGATTTAAGGCTGAGGATGAACCAAAACTAATTTGGACAACAGGAAGGACAGAGCGAGGGGGTCGATGCCAGGGAAGGAATAATGTAAATAGAGAAGAAGAAGTAGAAGAAGAGAAGTGGCTGGCTGGAAGAACCAGTGGAAGAGCCAATAGGTCGGTGACAGGTGCAGTAGCCCTTTTGTAAATAGTATAAATCCCTGGCGCTTCCTTTTATATAAATATCCCCCTTTGCCTAATCTAACTTTTAAATAAGTTTATTATTTATTTCGTTGGCTGTAGTTAGGTTAAAGGGGATCCCCAAAATGGCGCGGGTGACATGCCAAGGGATTAGCTGATGCTGCTAGCCCCGACACCTAAGGCAAAATGGCAAGGGCTGACCAGTCTTCATACTGGTTAGCCTGCCAACTAGAAGAGCCCAAAGTCAAATTTCTGACGCCCATCTTACAGTTTGTGGTCCCAAATGGGGCCACACGCCTCTCTGGGCCTTGGGCATATGCCACAAATTAGCCCTGAAATTAGAAAAATTGCCATTTCAATTTTCCCTCATGTCTTTATTCCTTCTGCCCATGACCATATGTTTTGAACACTTGTCAAGGGTGGGCGACAATCTGTCCATCATATTTTGAGTTGGACCACAAGAAACACAAGTGCCCCTCCATAGTGACGCTGATGGATCAGATTATTTGTCTGTTAACCTACAATCTGCCACCCACCCTGAACCAGTTCTGGCATGAGGTACGATCCTACCTCCTCCTCCCCCCAAAGCCTGAGGCTGCAGCTGCACCTGCGGCCGCCAATCAGACTCCTCCTTGATCAATGCTACACATGATTGCTCCAGCAGGCACTGGTTTGGACCCCAGTTTGTTCCCATTCTTCCTTTAACAAATCAACTAAATATTAACCATATTCTGATTCCCCAACCCAATTTAACCAAAACTCATTGAAGAAATTTGCTGAAATTGAAGAATCAGGTAAACTCATTGAAGAACATCTCTGCAAATTGATAGGTTCATTAGCTCAGATGGGACAGCAAATACCCCCTTGTTTATATGCCCCACAGCCGAATGCAAAATTATTTTGCAGTGACCACCAGCTTGCAGTCAAAGCAGCTGCAACACTATATTATCATCCCTTCTGCAAAGCTGTTGCCAAACCAGTGGCGATGCTCACAGGAGGTATTCCTCCTCCTGTTATCCCCTCAACCCTCACCCTAAAAATTAAAATCACATTGAATTAGTTACAAAAAATGTCAATGACGCTATCCAGAACGTGATAACTGTAGCACAAAATCCTAAAGCTAAGATCACCTGAACCATTATTGTTACATTCTTTAAGCTCCCAGATGCCCACATTAAGCCAAAAAAGCTTTAGGTGAATATATCAGTGCCATTTTACTAGCTGGCGATTTTCATGAAATACCAAAAGTTATTGATATTGAACCACATGCCACCAAAGCCCAGACGCCCTTGCTATCCGCCTTGACATGTACCCTACTCTGGGGTGAGGAAGCTGCTGCCAAAGATAAGCCCTAATCCCCCCTCCCCTTCCGCCATGGAGGGATAAGCAATTTTCCACTGTCCACTGTTTGGTTGTTTTCAATTCAAAGTGTTTCGTTCAATCCGCATATTTGGGCGTTTTGTTTAAACTAATTAGTTACATCAGTTTTTAGTTAAACTTTTTTGTTTTGGTAATGTCCGTCCCCTGGTCAGCTTACCTTGAATAAATCAAAAATGCTACATAATAATTGAATTTTTAAATTCTGGTGCATAAAACTCTAAGCCAGTTACAACTTCCAAAATACTACATAAATTTGTGAAAAAAGTGATTCTTTAATAGGATAATCATAAAAAATGCTTATGGTCAATCTTCTTATCAAATAACAGCGATGTCCTGACTCTAGGAGCACAATTATTGGGGAGTACAATAGGTGCAATAGTTACTTTGAGTATAAAAAATTATAATAGGATAATTTTACCCTTTTTAGGCTACAATTAAAAATGATGACTGCAGAATAGTAAGTTGTTAAATGACTGAGAGGCTTAAAAGATGGTATGTATAGTTTTATGGGTTTATAATTAAGATGCTAGTGTTTGTTGAAAAATAAAGCCAAAATAACAAAAGTAGCAAAAAGTTTGTTAGCATAACTATAAATAACAATCTCAATAAAAATTCAACCCCTAGAATTGCCTTATTCGCTTTATGACCATCCTGATTAGGTTGTGTGCCATAGTATAGTCTTACGTTTTTTACAAACCATAATAATCCTCCCATTAATAAGTGTTTTATGGTACAGACATTTAAGGAAAAACTCTCTAATATTATATGGTCCACAAAATTATGCTAGTTTATTGCTCTTCCAACATATCTGTCGTGGTAGGGTATTTGGTCATCTTGATCTTTATAGGGCTCCTTTATGTATTTTGTCTTGGAGTTTCTGATTAATCTCTCTAGTTTAAAAAGCTCAATAAGCTTATAAGAATCTTAATTAATGAATTAAACAATAAGTCAAATTATTTGAGCCAGATACCATTCTCATCTTCTAAGATGGAGTGCAAAAAGGGAGGCAAGGAATCTGCTGACCATAGAGTAGTTGAAAGAGTGAGAGCCCCTGATATTATGACAAAGAAGTTATATTCAAATATTGTTGGGCCAACATAAAGGGCCCACTGGGATGGGGCTTTAGAAGAAAATCTGTGAAAATCTGCTCTAAGGTTCCGTTGACCCTTTCATCAGTCTACTAGTCTCTAGAGGGTAAGGGACAGCTATTACCCTATAATTGCTATGAGTTAATTTAGGTAATTTTTTATAGAATATAAAAGTTGGTAGCATTGTCTGTTGTTATAACCTGTGGACACCTGTGCATATAATAAAGTTTACATTATGAATTTGGAAGTAGTAACTGATATGAGGTCTCAAATAGTTTAGCCTCGCCACTTAGCCAATTGGCTGATGAGTATATTATGGTATCAGTGGTTGAAGTTGCTGAAAGGCAAATGTCTGATAACATCAATCAAGATAGTATGTTAAACCTAGCTGGGCTTAATTAGTTGATAGGTGGTGGATGTTTTAAAAGGTTGTTGTAATTTGCACTATTGACAAATCATCATTATTCCTAGATATAAAATCTCATAATCTCCCATTAGTAGCTCTGTTGACCTTCTTAAGAGTGTTGATCTGTCTGCCAAGTCCAAGAATTAAGAGAGCTTTCTTGATGATTAGTGGCCATTTTGATGGGGCTAGCTATAAGCGTCAATATGCATCACTTTCAATTTTGTAGAGCATACAATTTCAAGGTTCTTTGTTTTATAATCAATCCAAGATGCTCCTAATGGTAGGTTATCATTATTGTGCTTGTGGGCCTTCAATTTTCAAACAATTGGCTTTCATGAAGAGACAATGATGAAATGACAAACTAAGAAAGTCTGTTAGCATTTTAATGAGAAATTATGATTGGTGTACAACTTTGTAGTTACAATCCTGAAGCCATAATGCCTATCTGTATAGTCATCCTTCTTACCCATAAGGTTGTAAAGCCACTACAAGGAGTCACTATTGATGAAAAATTAGATTTTAGTCCCATGAAGGTACATGAAGAATTGTATTTGGTGTTAATAATGGCTAAAAATTCAAGTTCTATTACCATAGAGTTTTATCCTATTTATTGAGAGCGCGCTGCAAAAAAGATACTGGATTTTCCTCCCCATGCTTGACACATTGGGATAGCACTGCTCCAGTGGCCTTCAAAAAAGCGTCAAATTGAATGATAAAAGAAAAGCTAAAATAGATCATCATAGCTTTAGTTCTAAATTAGAGTTGTAAAAACTGTTTGAAGGCGTCATTGCATTCTGTAGGCCATTAAAATCCATCCCGCTTTATAACACATAGAACAGAGATGCAGCAAGCTGTGCAAAACCCTAAATGAACCAGTAGAGTTCCACCATTCTTAAGAATATCTACACGTCCTGTTTATTTTCAGGGCTTTTCATCCAGTAGACGCATCTAGATTTTTGAGGTTAAAAGGGGATCCCTTGGTTATCAACAATGTGAAATAGGTAATCAATTTGAGTTGTAAAAATTGACACGTGGTGGGTTTAGATTTAAAGTGAGCCTTGTCTATCCATTTATTTACTTCCTTCAATCAATCAGATTTTGTGTAAAGGTGCATGAGATTATTTTGATGTTGTTATAATATACTAAAAACAGCTCAACTTAAAATTTAACTATAATTGTTTCCATGGCTATCTGCAAAGTTGGCTTCACATTGTTAGACCATATGGCATGCATGTTGGCGGATATGACCCTTGAGACGTAATTATGTCGCATTCCTCTTGGTTTTTTAAAGGTTAGTACTCAAGTAGCCAGAAAATATACATAAGAACCTTTAAAGACTTGGTACCATTCAATTTAGGAGGCTGTTTTCAGTGTAGAGTGAGTTTTAATCCAGCTGTCCTTTAATAAAGAGTCCAGGGTATCCAAAGACCTGGGCGCTGGATAAGAAAGTTACTTTTATAAAATAATCTCTTCACAAATGTAAAGTTCTAAGAGTAGCGTATCCAGATGATTGTTCTTCACAATAAAAAATAGAGGAATGCTCAAATATGTGGCAAAAAGAGTGTCTTCTATTAAAATTTAGGTGGCCAAAATTAATGGAAAAAGATAATGTAGATATTTGTAAAGATATTAAGTTTAGATAAAGCCCCAAACTACTTATAGTGCTAGAGGGCTAAAATTGAGATTAGAGAGGTTCTAGGATAAGCAGGAAGGTAGATGGTGGACAATTAAAAGTCTAATTATGTAATAAAAGTGATTCAGTGGTCAATGAGGCTAATATCAGACAAAAACCCTGGCCAAATCTCAGCAGAGCCCTCAAATTGGGGTAATCCTTCTATTCATTTACCTCGGCAAAATGCTCAATTGTTGGCAGTTGGGTTGCGCTGACCCTGTGGCAGAATCAGGGAAATCATTTGAGGTCCCAACATTCAATTGGATAAAATACATTAAATTTTTACCCCATGTGGTTATTCTACCAGTTAATGACCATCTATTGGCCATCCCATTGAAACAAGGTGAAGTTTGAGAGCTATAATAGATCTGCACCCCATATTCCCTAATTTGGCTATTCATAGCTTAATATGAATTTCGTACCTTCCCCACTCCAAGCCTCAATCCATTTAAATATTAAGTATTGAGAAAGTAAGAGGGTTCGCTTCTAAACCCCAAAAAATTACTAATAAAAAACCTTATATAAACCAACCCTTTATTTTTAATTAAGAGTGTTAGTATTTTATTTATAAGTGATCAACTAACCTCTTGATAATATTTTATTTCTCAGTAGAGAAACCTACTTTTCCTGAAAATTTATTATGGTAATTTAAGTGTAAAACACACCAGCAAGCAACCCAAAAGCCTGAATTCTCACAAGTGGTGATCACTACAGGGGACTTTACACCACAACCTTTTAGATAAAGAATGGAGGCTGTATGGGGATTAACCCTTCTAGACTCCTCGCTGCCATTGAACTCAGGATAGCTGCGCTGGATCATCAGCTAGTCAATGCTCTCTCTCAATTTAAAACAGTTGAACAGCAATCCACTCCACTTCTCTCAAACACAACTTCTGAAACAAGTTTACACAAGGTGAGGATATCATTGCCTCGTTCCTCTTCATCTATGAGCTGGCTATGGAAGGCACGACTGACCATCACAAGATCAAGTATATCCTATATCATTCCCTGTATAAGTTACATGCCCAAAAGATAGTAGTTCCATACATGGACACTCTTAATACCTGGGCAGAAGTTAAAGCTATGCTTATGAATGATTTCAGCTCCTTAAAAAGTTTACAGAGAAGGAATCAAGACTTTATGCGCCTTAACCTGATTTAGGGTGAATCAGCTGCTTTATTTGTTGATCAGTTGTACAATGAGCTCAGCCCCGGCTACTCGCAAATTGCTACCTCTTGTTGATGCCATTGCTGTAATTCTGAATGGGGTAACTTCTCACCCTTTTCTAGAAAGACATGTTATCTCAAATAAAAAACATTTCCAGAGCATACTGGATGTAAATGAGGCTTTATTGGAGGTTGAAGATCTTTATGAAGTTGAGACCTCCCAAGGAGTAAGGTTGAAACTGCAAGCCTTAACCATTGAGGATCTCCTCACTCTAGCCTGGCAGAAGGAGTCCACGCCAACCTTACTGACCCCTCCAGTGCTGAATACCCATTCAAAGCCAGTTTTGTGGGAAGTCTTATTTCAATTAGCCTCTTTCATTGGAGGTTGGCCAGAGGGCACCAAGGGTGCCAAGGCCGGCTCTCTTCCCTAAGATGCACCCCCATCAGACCTTTGAGATTAAATGAGGTCTCACCGCCCATCACACTTTTTCTTAAGGGGTCAGGTACTGTGGCACTACCCTCACATCCCTCAAAGCCATCCTCTATAACAAATACAGCCTCTCCTCGGACCACACATCTGAAGAATTCTTCTCCTCAAGTGTCTCCAATAGTTGGTGCAAATACTTGGAACCTACAAAAGCAAAAGGGTAAATGACCACCAAAAGGCCCTCCACAGTGAGGAGAACAAGCCAGTTTATTGGTCTAGTATTACCAACTCATTGGTATGCATTAACAACCCCTCTGATGATTAGTTTAAAAGTCGGTGAAGACGCGGGGTATTATGTACTGGTAGCTCCAATGGAAGTGCAGATACCAGATTGATTGAGGCCTGAAAAGAATAAATATTGCCATGATACCCTGACGTACCTATCTCCAGCAGGTGTTGGGGTGCACTGGAGTGAAAAATAAAGCCAATGCTGCTCATCTTATAGGTACAATTATCCAATCAACTCAACAGGTTAATTCCCTCCAATCTATAAAAGATAGATAACTTGCAATGGCTCAGCGCCTTGCCTCCTCTCTCCGTTGGAAGGAGGTTTTTCACCCTCTATTTTTGTACTATAACCAAGATATAGGTTGTCATCAATAGTCTGCAAGTTCTAGCCATCCTTGATACAGGTGCCCCAGTGAATGTGGTCTCTTCATAGCTCATCCATAAAATTAAGTTGTCTCCCAACTTGAACTATTTTCATGAGTTTGAAACTGTGGGCCCAACAACATGCGAGCTATTGGAGCCTAATCTTCTCTAAACATATGTATTGGGAAGCTCATCCTGTTTGCCCCCGCTTGGCAACAAACAATAACGCATATGACCTACTCATTGGTATTCAATTCATTTATTAAGTATAACGGAATCATCAATATGAAACAGTGATTTTTCTCCTTTCTAAATTATAAAGTTCTCCTATTATTTACAAGCGATGATCCTAAGAAGAAAAAATATACATGTGTAGTTGAATATTCTTCATCCGCACTCTCCTTACTTTATACCATATTAGGAAGAAACACAAAAAAGCTTCCTGACTCCTTGGATGCTTCAGAGGGCCTTCCATTGTATGCGTTAGATGAGGTGAATTCGTGGCGGGTGAACAAAAAGTGATAGACACAGGACTACTGTACAAATTCCCGCAACTTCCTACTTTATTTAACAAGCATTTATGGGTTAAATCCTTTGGAACCTTGGGTGTTACTGGGTATCCTAGACCCTGCCTACCAGCAACCATCATTATTCTGTTGGGGAATCAAAATTTTATTTAAGGTGGGCCGACTTGGGGACAATACCGCACCAATTAAGGGAAATTGAATGAATGGGAAAGGAGAATAATTATAGTAAACTTCCATGCGTGGCATATGATAGGTCATGAACTCCATGGACCGCCTTTGCTATTTGCTATCTTAGTTGAGGGCATTAGTGCACAACTCTGACACAGTCACAATTGTCCCCTACCTAAAGTTCCTATACCAGAATCAAACTCAGGGAGGCAGTGGTAGAGGGCCCATATTCTACCCTGTTTGGGAATCTTACTAACAAGGATATGGTCGTAAAGAAGCATCAAGAGATTGGAAAAGCCCTGATGATTCCAATTGAGGACATCCAACAAGTCCATTATATTAGGTTTGTTAACTTTTGGCAGATTTAGTTGATTCTGCTGAACTGGTTGCACAGGATAAAATATATTTAGCAACTGACGAGCAATATGAGTATTGCTGGCCCTCAATATATAAGAATAATTTAGTGTTTAATAAGGAGCGATTTTCATGATGATACCAATTTATTTAATAATAAACTTGATGGTTACTTCTGTTACTCTTTTCTACTCTTCTCTTGCTTTATAAAAACTTCAAATTATCACTCTCACACTCAACTCTCAATCATTGTTACTTCTTGGCGTATTCAACATGCTTCACTTAGTAATTCCCTATTTGCTACAATCTAAGAATTTTGGTTGAACATTAAGCTTTGGCGGAATTCCCTGATTCACTAAAATATAATTGCTTTGATCAATTCACTTTGCCTCAAAATAATCTATGGCTCAATCTTAAGGCTTGCTTCAAATCTAAATTATGATCCTCCAGAACTATAGCTTATTGTCCAGTCATTTTGGAATCTCGAAATTATCCCTCCTTAAATGGATAATAAGCTCCTATTGCTTTTATGGCCAAAGGACTTTACATGTACTCAGTCAATAATCTTGCCACCCGCAGGTTCCCTAATAGTGTTTGTGTCAGCTGCATTCTTCTCAATTATCTCAAACGGTCAAATTTATATGCTGGCAAGCTTGTATCTCCTTTCAAACCCATGTTGGTCATGGATCAGGACAAGATTTCCCACACTGAACTGGAGAAGGCTTCTGTGTTCACCTTGGTTGGCTGCCTAATACCAAAACTTCTTGGTTATACTAGTAGAATATGCATCAGTTTGGAGTTTAATTAGCGTGTCTGTCAAGGAAGACAAATAGCGTTGGGGCACAACTTGGCTGGTATACTTCCACACAGAAATACTGCAATGGCAGCAACACGGGATGTCTTCCATAAAGTATTTTAAAAAGAATCTTACCAGTTGCTGAGTGGTAGCTATTAATGTATGTGAAGAGATTCGTGGATAAGAGGGTAATCCATTTAAAAGGCCGATCATTTACAAGCTTTTGTATAATATTAACTAAGGTTCCACTAACCCATTCTACCATTCCATTAGATCTAGGGTGGTAGGGTGTAGTCAAAACCCTGCTGATTGCCAATAGTTCGTTCAATTTGGGCATAATATGAAATGTATAATTGGTTCCATTGTCCATGAGGATAGATTGTGAACATCCATGTCTCTGAATGACACAATCCAAGATGAATTTGGTGGTGGTGACAGCCCCTAAGTCATTAATGCCCTTGCTTCTACCCATTGTAATGAATGGGGATACGAAGCCCAGCCAACCACCAGCCATAAACCCAGACCCTACTCCTCCAAGGGAAATGGCAATAGCTGTACCAACCCTGAATAATCCTGTTCAGATGGATGGCCTTGCTGGGCACACTGGGATGAGGTGTGGCGCACTGGACTCTGTCACCACAGGCCACCAGGCTAAGATGTTTCAATATGGCCTCTATCACCTCAGGGTCAGCGGGATGAGGTGCCGCCAACTGGCCTCTGTCGCCTAAGGCCACTATGGCTCCATCCCCCCTATTGCCAGGGCAACATCACTCCAAAAGGATTTCGGCACATCTACCCCATTCATCTTCTCCTATTGCACTGCCATCCGCACCCCAAACCTTGTTTAAATAAAATACAATTTATAAATTATATCAAATAAACAAATTTAGCAATAGCGGCCCTTAATGGGAGTGAACTTGAAGTTTGGAATAGAATTTTAAATTGAGGCCTTCAGGGCTGACCTCTCTTTGAAATACTTCATAAAAAGGCCAAATAAGTTGTGGTAATGAGGGGCGCAAAAGCCTCTGGAATTGATGGCATCTTGAAAACTTCACGGCAAGTGGGTAAACCTCAAAATGAGCAACCAATTAAATAAGTGTTTTTATATAATTATCCTGTTATTGACCCAATTAGGAAAAGCCTACTCAAAATAATGGGTTTGCAACCATTAACTTGCATGAATCTCATAATTCCCAACCATATGGGATTCATGTACAATTGTCAATCATTACACCCATCATATCAAATGGTAAATGGCTACTACTATATATTTGGAGCAGTTTGCACCGGTCAGCAGAGGCTTACCACATCCAGAGAAACAGTATGCCATACAAAACAAGTCTTAACCAGATGATAGGTGGTCATCCTGCAGAATGATTTCTCCACTTGGAACTAGTGACAACAAGCAACCATTTCAAGCACATTGTAGTGCATTCTCTAACAATAGTTATGGGGTTACAAGAACTCCAAAGTTTTTCACAGCCCCATGACCTACTGATCTTGAGCATCCATGATAATTGACAGCTCAAGCGGAAGGTTTTGGGAAACTCAGTGTCAATTCTCCAATCTGCTTATATAGTTCCCCATTGCAACAAAAGTATCCCATCGTAGCCCATATAGCACTTTGATCACCTGAGGCTTATCATGATAATTGCCCACAATCTTCTTCTCATACATTATATCTGCTAAGTCCTCATAATGATGACTATCAATAAATGTGAGAGACAGTTTGCGTTCTGGTGTTTCGCTCTTGGTTGGTGTACAAACTTAAATTTATATGCTTTGAGCTTCAAGGCCATCGCCCAAGACATCCTTCATTTTCACAGAGATTCTGCAGCCAACGCAAGGATGCATGACTATTACCACTTTGAATTACACCCCATGAAGGTATACCCTGAACTGTTTATATGCGTATATTATCTCTAAGCACTCCCACTCAGTCATGGTGTAATTTCGTTCAGGACCAGTTAGGATTCAGCTACAATAGGCCACGAGATGCTCCACACCGTCATCATCTTTTAGGATATCATGACCCTATGGCGTAAAGGAAAAGATCCATTTTTAAAATATATCCTTCTCAAGATTATGGTATTGAAAATTGGGCGAACTAGCCACCACGGTTTGTAGAGCATCAAAAGCGTTTTGACATCTTTCCATCCAGTCAATTAAGGCATTCTTCTTTAATAGCATAAAGAGCGGAGCCCCAATACAGCTGAAGTTGGAAATGAATTGCCAGTAGTAATTACCCATCCCAAAAACACCTTAATATTGCGCTTATTACCCAGCTGAGCATCTCGCATATAGCTTCCACCTTTTCCAGCTGAGGACTAAGCTTTTTAGAGTCTACTACAAAACTGAGGTATTCCAACTTCTCCTTAAAAAAGTGCCAATTTGGGGTTAGTTTTGATGTTAGCTTCAGCGAGTTGGTGGAACACTTGTTCCAAGTGGCTGAGATGATCCATGAACATTTTTGATAACACAATAATATAATCAAGGTAGAAGAGAATGCAAGACAGCTTCAGGCCACATAAAATAGTGTCTATAGCCCGCTGTAATGTAGTGGGTGCGTTGCACAAACCCTGTGGCATACATGTAGGCTGGAACAACCCTTTTGAGGTGATTATAGCTCACTTCTCTTGTTTCACCACTGGCAGCTTGATTTAACAGTACCCCTATATCAAGTCCATAGTGGAGATATATTTTTGGCACCGCATAGCCAATCTAAAGCATTGTCAATTTGAATAAGAGGTATGAGTCTTTTTTTGTAACTCTATTAAGCTTCCAGTAGTCAATTTATACTCAAGTGGTGCCATCTTACTTCTTGACAATTAGCATCAGTGACGCCCCTGGACTCTTTGACGGCTGTAACATTCCCTGTTCAACCAATTTAACTATCTTAGGAGATACAACTTCTTCCGCCACCTTGGAGCAACAGGTAGGCCATGACCAAATAGGGGTGATCCATCATTTCCAACTGATGCATAATCCCACGTGCACATCTCAAGTCATGATTTTGAGATGCAAAGATGGTTTGGTCTTCTCAAGTAGATCTATCACCCTGTCCTTCAGATCCTCCGACAGACCAGTAAGAGCCTCAGGTGAAATAGCAGTCATTACGCCAGATAAGGGTTTTAAAGGTATCCCAAGATCTTCCCACAAACCAAAATTATGTATCTAGTGAACCCCATTGATTGAAATTAGATGCATATAAGCCACCTTATGATACTGATGAACCTTTATATACTCCTTCTGAAGGTTGGCTATCAACACCTTCAATTCCCCCTGCCCTGGTAACAGGATCCCAGAAGCCACATAGGATTAAGCCACATTTGCTAATAGGGACCCATAATTTCTTCATATAGGCCTTCTGAGATAAAAATTCAAGCTTTGTCCCTATAATAACCTGATGCACAGAAGATATGCTTAAGCAATTGCAGCTTGTAGCGGATTGCAACTGTGCTCATAAATCTGGTTAGGAAGCGCTTGGGTTTTCAACTTCATCCACCATTATCATACAGAAATCGCCCCACCACTATATGCGAGATTAAATTCACTGGAGCAGATTGGGTCTTCTGGGACTCTGCTGGAGGTAAAGTAATTGGGGATCTGTTGTCCCAAAGTAATAAGTGCTCCCTCTACCATATCAATTACTGCCCTGATTTGCTGCATGAACGCAGCTCCCATCAACATGTAATAGTGATTGTTAGGCAGAACCACCGCCAGAGCATATGCACCCACAGAATCAAACCTAAGAGGCAAAGTGCTGTAGGCGCTTTCCAGCACGTGCTCAGTGCCCCCGCAGTTCCTAAAACTACTCAGTGTTCCACATCAGGCTTAAGCAGAAGCCTAGCCATGAGCTTATTGGATATTTTATTGACAGGAGCAATAGTGTCTATCATTGCCCAGATTTAATATTTTGCATGAGAATATCATAGTATGCACACTACGAATAATAGTAATTGTTGGTATCTATTACATGAACATCCAAGGGCTTTTGTTTATCCAGAAAAGTAATAATACCAGTTGTCATAATTTGGCGGAATCCTGGAGATACGCCGCAAAGGTTTTGCACAGGGTTTAGTCTACTGAGCATTAAAACCAACAATATGACAATTGTGGCCCTCGGTAATAACAGAATAAACTTTATTATAACTATGGGCCAATTGCTCCCACTAAAATATTTTATTTTAATACAATAACTACATCAGATCCTCATTGTCACTCTCTCTATCTTCTCAAAAACTAACTTCCCTTAATTGCCCATCTCGCTTATATACAAAGCTTTGGACAATACCATTCTCATAGCTTGGACTAAATTGGTTCCACTGATTCTCCTTATTTTGGCTTGTTAATATTTAATTCTTTTTAACCCTAGTTGTAGGCGATTTAATTTGTATTTGTCGAGTATTGACATCACCTTATTTTGAGGCAATCTAATAATAAAGCCGTTAAATCCCAATATCACCTCATTCTGAGGCACTCAAATATTCATAACTATCTCATCTCGGTGGATTCTTCTCAACCCGCTCTAACTGTCCCAGGATTATTGTCCAGTCATATTGGAATCATGACACCAGTCCTGACATGAGGATTGTCATGGTTGGATGACTTAATAGTGGGAACTGATGCTAAAGATAAGTCTGGGTGACAGGAGGCCCAGAAGGTGAAACTTCAGGCTCTTCCTGATCTGAAACACACCTTAGATCAACGCTGGGTGCAAGCCAAACATGCCCAGGTTGATACTAATGGGGTGCAAAACGCCCAGCTTCTTATCTCGGCCCAGGCACTGAAATGAACAATTTATGCTACAAATGAAGACGGTTTGATTCGATTAATTGGAGAGCAAGGGTTTGAAGCCCGTTCAAGTCATGAAATTTGAAGTTTGGGTAAAATACGGTTTCAATTGATTACTTGAGTGAAGGCACTTTTGGTACATTTTACTAAAACGGATGGAAGCATCTGTTTATTGGAGCGCCAAGGCTTGGGCACACTTCCGCAGAACCTGAATTTCCCTGGCCCACTTTAGATATGTTTTTTGCGACCAACATTCCTCATTGGTCAACTTTCTTAAATAAATTAACCCGTTATTTTACGTTTTTTACCAATGGTTCCTTGGGCGAACTTGGTGGTGGACCTCTTCAGGGATGTCGCCAACTATGTGGGCCACTACCTCTTATCACAATTTACCCAAATCCCAGGTGCTCCCTTGGGCCGCCCAGGTCCCCTTCAGATTGAGGCACCCAAGTCTACTGGCGCCAAGTTACACTTGATTATGGACTCCCCTCTGGGGTCCACTCAAGCTGTGATGTTTCTTACCTACCTGGTATTATATGTTGCGCTTTACACCCTTGCCTGGGGTACCTATGGCACAGGCACCATTCGAGGTGCCTTCTTTCCCATTCTCCTAATGGCTAGTTCCCTAGCAATGTGGGTTTGCATCCCACATCACTTGCTGGGAATGAGAGAGTTACAGATACTCTCTTGACATAAGTTGACCAACCTTTTTATTATACGTGCATGAGAATTATCCATGTGGGACTTTTGTTATTAGTAAATTGGGTGCGCTGGCCATTTGTCACTGCCACGATGGTGCTCACCACAGTTTTCTCATTTGGTTTTGTATTGGTGAATTTTGGCTTTATTCTTGCAACTACAAATTGGGAAGTGCCCACCCTTCCTGCTCATACCTGGTGGTTTCAGACTTTTTGCAGTCCTGATGTCGTAATTCCCCACCTTTTTCCCAAGATTTACTCAGAAATTCATAAGCCTTGGCATCCCTTGAGCCAAAACCCTCGTTAAGTAAAAATAATCTATCTAGTTCACGTCCGCTTTTTTGAGGAGTGGATCTGTTGTCCCAATTGTCTCCCAATGCAGGCAACTGGGTCTTTGCAGTATTTCACACTCAACCGCTTTTGTGGCGAACAGTGGAGGGCTTGGAACAGGTCTTGGAGCAGAAGTGACCTGATGAAGCATCCTTCCATTCCTTCTTCAAGTTCTTATCTCTGCATCAAGCAGGTTGGCCGATGAAAGCATACTTAAGTGAATTTTGTGAAAAATCCCAGGCTTTGCCATTAACCAATGAGGTTAAAACGTCGTTTCTTCATTCAACCTTAGACATATTGATGTGAAGCTCCCCAATTTGGCAGTCACCTCTTTCCAATTTTGATCAACTTATCAAAACCCTTTGAGGTAGTTTCTCACCCAAAACCTGGAAGGGGCCAGGTAATTTGGCCATCATCAGATCAAATCATATAGATATTAAAGCCAAAAAGTCGCGCGCGCCTCTTGAAATGAGGGAAACTTATCCTTCTAATCCTTCTTCGATTTATTAGAGGTACGCTGACCAGGGGACGGACAGTACCAAACACAACACTCAAAACGACAAAACAAAACTGCTAACCAGGTGGGAAGCAGAAAATGCTAACCCACCATGGCAGAGGGTGAGGAGGGGTTGGGGGGTTGGTTTTCAGAAAGACCCACCTCGATCAAGGGATGTTGGTTACAGTACCAGATCAGAGCAGAGAGCCAGGGCGTTGGGGCATCCACATAGTGGGGGTTAAGGTCAGCGTAGTAGGAGTTTTCCTTTTCTGCATCAAGATAATGACGGGAAAGTGTTTCAACAAAAGCTGCGAGGAGAACTTCAGCTTCTTTGCGGGCTTCAGGAAGTTGGTGAAAAGGGAAATACTGTGGCGGGTAATTTTGGCTGAGGGGTTGAATGAAGCAATCATTGTGACATTCATAACAGCAACTTCAGCATCATTGAATAGTCTCGAGATGTCACTGCAGGGAGATTCAGGGAAGTTGGGGGGAAGAAGAGGGTGGGCAGGCCATGCTGGAGCTGAGCCACTGACTTGGCCACCACGGTGTGTAGTTTTGGGCAATGAGGAGAGGCTACCACAGCTAAGGCGAGCTGGTGATCACTTTGGAAGGGGGCTGTATTGGGCAGAGGAGCGAAATGGCGAGGGGTAGGGGTTTCATCAAAGTCAGGAAGGAAAAATCTGCCCGACCATAATCGCCTTGGCAGAGAGGTTGACCTGTATGCTTACTAATGAGGACATTACCTGATTCGTCAGTTTCAGCCAATAGATCCCATGGATTTTGGTTCACTGGAATAGTGGCGTTTAAATTTGGGTGTGTGGGATTGGGCGAATGGGCAGCTGCTTGGGTGCCAATGGTGGTCCAAGCATTGCTCTGATTGGCTGGGGTAGATTTAGGTGGGAGAGTGAGGCTGGAGGTTTTGGGGGGGGCTGATTTTCCATGTGGGCCCACTGAACGAGATTGGAGGGTGGGAGGGGGCAGCGAAGCGCCCCATACTGAACCTCCAGAGGGAGGCTCAGAAGCTGCAGCAGCGGACTTGGCCTGAGGGCACGCTCTTTTTGCATGGTCGATGCCAAAGCAGAGAGAACAAATCTACCTACCATTATTGACCTGAGCCCAAAAGAAATGATCTGGCGCTGCAGCCACACTAGCGCGGGGTGGGATTTGTTGGGCTATGGTAGGGTGGTGTGGTATGATGGTGGCTGTTGCCCGAGGAGCAGCAAGGCGCTCCGCACCAGATGGAATGGCAAAGATGAGGTTGGGCTGAGTGCCATAAGCCATGAGCCCTGCAACCAACTGGCCATACAAAACCTGGGGTGGAAGGTGGGATGGGAGATTTGCAAAGGATACCACCAGCGTGGTGTCTGAAGGGAGGCGAGTACGGGTTGTGTGAAAAGGGGTATTTTTATAAATTAGAGGAGTTTGTGCTGCCGCTTCAGCATTTGCCTCAGATTGGAATCAAACGTCAAAGTAGCCCTTAGAATGGCGGAAGTCTATAAAGCCAGCCTGCGCAAAGGCCGCAGTGGCTAGCTCAATAATTGCCTTATCAGCATATGGAAACAAACGCCCATAGTCCACTCTAAGGCAATAGCGAATGGAAGAGCGAGGGAGGGTGAGAGGATGGGGGCAAGAAGGGTGGACGCGCGCCAGGTGGAGTGCTAAGTCCCGTGGGGGATTAACGGTTGGAAGCTGTGGGCGGGCTGTTTGAGCCCATCCAAATGTGCTTGCCTGCGGGGCGGAAAATGCTAGGTGGGGGTGCACTGCTGCCCCACACTGGGGTGGCAGGCGGCGGAGCCAAGGACATCAAAGAATAGGTTTGGGCAGACAGCTGTGGATAAATAAAACTTTGAATTTAAAATCGCTCAAAAGTGACTTTGAGCGGTAAAAGAAAGTTTATCCTTCTAATCCTTCTACTTCTTCTAAAATTGGAACTGTACAGGGAGTCTAGCTTAAAGAATGAAGTAAAGGTTTCAAATGATTCCACCGCAATGATGTCACCCATGGTCATCCCTATAAATATCGCGTCCTCAACTAGTGATATTTTCTTGAATCATGAGGTGCTTCCACTGATTTCCTCCCTGTCTTGGCGGAAATCGGGAACATCAGAGGGTCTGAACCCAAATTTAACAAAAAAAGGATTCCGTTATAATCTTTTTCTCCCAAAACATTTCTGAGGTCCATGCCAAGGCATCGGCTCTGGGCTTGGGGGTGATGGCCCTGGATAACGATGCACACCGAACCCTTGGAATGAGTGTGGGCTTGTTAAAGCCGTAAACGCGTTTTATAATGTGAGCGATTTATCCCAAAACAAACCATTTATTTGCCCATATGATCTGGACGAGGACCCTATTTCAGTATAACAGATTACTCCTGAGAACCCTCGTTTGACCCCTACCATGATTAGGGGTTCTCAGGAAGTTGAAAAGGAACTTTGTCATAATTATAAGGATGTATATGCACCTGCAGAGGGTGTAAAGGGATATGTGGCCTCAGTAGTAAGAGTGGCCCACTATCCCTCCCCTTCTATGATTCCAAAACATACCCTGATGGCTTGTTCAAGCCAGAGGAAGAATTTTCTGGTGAGTTGATGGCGTTTTCTGCGTTGAATAAATCCCATTCTGGATACTTCTTGTTGACTTCTACCCTTACATCCTCTTATGGAAAGTTGAGCTCAACTATTTTGGTGGATACTGGTGCCTCAAATAATTTTATTGACCAAAACCTTGCTGACTACCTTGAGTTGAGTTACTCTCCAGGTGGTATAGTTAGAGGTGGGGCATCTCAAGGTATCCCCACACTGAACATTATGGAGTCAGTCGATTTCCAGGTAGGTTCTTATCTATTGTCTGACCAATTTTAAGCTATCAGAAACCTCTTGTTTCCCATCATTTTGGGTGTTGAGTGGTGGCAGAAGTTTGACGTCAGAACAAATTTGAAAGAAAACACTTTATCCTTGTCTTTGACAAAGGTCACCAGATTGATTGTTCCTTTGTCTGAGGATAACGCCCAAGGAAAATTACCCCATTGGCTCAATGTTCCCAGTCCATATCTTGCCCCCTTGCTGAAGCCCACTGTGGGACTTTCCATACCTTCCTGTTTGGAGGAGTTGGTATTTTCTTTTGATGCAGCTTCAGGTAGTACGCTTACAGAACACACCAAGTTTGATTGTGAATTTAAACTCATTGTGGATCTGGTGCATATTTCTTACCCCATATACCCATTGACTGTCCGGGAGGAAGAGGTTTTAGATGTATGGGTGAAGGAGCAGTTGGCCAAAGGTGCCATCTTTCAGCGTACCTCCCTGTTTGCTCCCCACTTCTTTTTGTGGAGAAGGCTGATGGAACTTTATGTCCATGTGTTATTTATGGAAATTTAAACAATGTGACTGCACCTGACCTCCATCCCATCCCTTTAGATTCCCAGATGGCAAGCTATGTGGAAAAGGCAAAAGTTTTCTCCAAGTTGGACTGCCTCAATGCATTCAATCAAATCCCGATAAAGAGGGCCAGGTGTGGTTAACCGCATTCCATACCAGAAAAGGAATTTTCCAGTTCCGAGTTATGCCCTTTTGGGCTTAAGAATGCCCCTGACATCTTTCAACGCCGCATTGACGCTGCGTTGGGAGACTTGTTGGGGGTATGTGCAGTTGCCTACATGGATGACATTCTGGTGTTTTCCCCTGATCATGAGACACATGCAGTACACCCTCGACAAGTGGTGGAGAGATTGAGGGCCACTTGCCTTACCCTCAAGATTAGTAAATGCGAATTCTTCAAGTCCCAGGTTACTTTTCTGGGCAACGTCGTATTTGAACAGGGCCATATGATAACTCCAGACAAGGAGAAGGCTATTCGTGAGCGGCCTACCCCCACCTCTGTCAAGGAATTGAGGAGTTTTTTTGGGACATGTACGTTCCTCAAGAAGTTCACACCCGAGCTCTCCGAGGTGGAAGCTCACTTATATAAGGCTAGCGGTGCCAAGGTGCTTAAGTGGTCCCCTCATTTTGGAGGATGCTTTTCAAGCGGTGAAGTGCACTTTGTTATCCAAATCCATCCTTCGCCATGTTGACTCTGCCAAGGAGTTCATTGTGTCCTCAGATGCTTCCAACTTTGCCATTGCAGCTGCCCTGTTACATGTGGGTGAAGATGGGTCTGAGCATCCAGTGGGATATTTTTCTAGGAAAATGTCTCTGCATGAGTTAATTACGCCGTATATGACAAGGAGTTAGAGCAGTGGTGGAGGCGCTGATTTATTGACATCACCGCTTACATGGCTCCTCCCAACCATTCCAGGTACACACAGACCACCGAGCCCTGTTGTACTACCTGCTACACATGTTCTAACACCACGTCAGAACCGTTAGCATGAGACCCTTGCCCTATTTACATTTTCCTATCAGTTCACCAAGGGCAAGGAGAATGGTTTGGCGGATCTTTGAGCTGCAACCCTGCTTTGGCTCCCAATTTAAAGGAGGTAGAGATTCATAACACCCGGTTGATGCTTCCACCAAGTATGATTCTGCCTCAACTTCCTAAGTCCACGGTACTTACGCCAGCGCTCATGCCTTTGGAAAATGCAGCAGAAGATAGCATGTTTAGGAAGGTAGTTCTTTCTCAGCCGTTATCAGATGAATATGCTGTTGTTCTCACTTAGAGCGCCCTGAATCAGGAGGACTTATCCAGAGGTTATCACATGAAGGATGAGATAGTGTGGTTTCAGGGGCGCCTATGGGTTCCTGATGGACCACTGCGCCTGGAGATCATCTAGGACCATCATGACGGAATCACTGTTGGTCGTCCTGGAAAAGCAAAGACCTTGGAGTTGATATGATGCACTTACAATTGGAAGGGCTCGCCTGTTCAGGTAGGGGAGGTACTGTAAAGATTGCCTGATCTGCAATTAAATGAAACCCAATCGGCAACCTTTAGCAGGGTTGCTGGCTCCCGTCCAAAAGTCTGAAGGGCCCTGGACTTCCCTGTCAGTGGTTTTATTGTGGATTTACCCGTTTCAGATGGGTATGATGCAAATATGGTGGTGGTGGACCGCTTTACAAAGTTCGCCCACTTTATTCCTTGCAGAACAACCATAAGTGCTGCTGAAATGGCCAGGCTCTTCGTCGCCCATGTATTTGCGCTTCAAGAGGTTCCTCAAGAAATCATCAGTGACTGGGGACCCCAGTTCACCTCCATCTTTTGGGAAGAGTTGTGTAAGACTCTTCAGATTTGACCCTGCCATTCAACTGCCTAGCACCCCCAATCAGATGGGCAGAAAGAGCGAGTGAACCAGTGCTTGGAACACTTTCTGCGATGTTGCACCACCGCAGACCATTCAGATTGGGTTCCTCACCTTCCCATGGCCCAGTTTAGCTACAACAACACTTTGCATTCATCAATTGGTTGTTCACACTTTTTTGCCAACCATGGATTTGACCCTGCTTTTAACATGGAGCCCAGCTGTGGCTCCAAAGTGGAAGCGGTGGTGGACTTTGCTAAGACCCTCAAGAAGGTCCATCAGGGGGTGTCCACAAGTTTGGAGGCGGCTATGCTGGTTTATAAGGAGAACGCCGATGGAAAGCACCATGTGGGTCCAGCATACAAGGAAGGGGATCTCGTGATGCTTGATGCTTGCAACATTCCTATCAAGAAGCCATGCAAAAGCTGGTTACAAAGAGGATTGGTTCTTACCGTGTAGTTAGAAAGGTGGGTCATGCCTCATACCAGTTGGATCTTCCCTCCGCTTTTTGGATCTTCTCCATCTTTCATGAAAGTATGTTGACCCTGTTTGAGGGCCCTCCTCCT
This sequence comes from Massospora cicadina, assembly GCA_022478985.1. Classification (NCBI taxonomy): domain Eukaryota; kingdom Fungi; phylum Entomophthoromycota; class Entomophthoromycetes; order Entomophthorales; family Entomophthoraceae; genus Massospora; species Massospora cicadina. The sequence continues at coordinate 23,428 of JAKSZP010005319.1, forward strand.
GTGACTCCTGAGGCTTATCTTGTGGATGGGGCACCAGAATGGGAAGTGGAGGAAATAGTAGCCTCCCGCCGGGTGAAGCGACACCTTGAGTACTTGGTATCTTGGAAAGGGTTTGACGCAGCAGAGAACAGTTGGGTGCCAGCACGGGATTGTGTACATGCCCAAGACTTGATCAAATTATTTAATAATCGTTTCTCTGAGGCTGCAGGATCTTAGCTTAAGCCAGCCGTTGCTGCTATGAAGTTGCCGCCAGCACATAAGAACTTCTCCTTAGCAAACGCCCCTGGAGGGGGTGGAGCCCAAGAAGGAGGAGAGGGTAATGTCATGGTTTGATGACATTATAGTAGGCTCTGATGCTAGAGATAAGGATGGGTGACAGGAGGCCCAGAAGGTAAAACTTTAATCTCTCCCTGACCTGAAACACACCTTAGATCAACGCTGGGTGCAAGCCAAGCATGCCCATGTTGATACTAATCGGGTGCAAAACGCCCAGCCTCTTATTTCGGCCTAGGCACTGAAACGAACAATTTATGTTACAAAAATGAAAATGGTTCGATTTAGTTAATTGGAGAGCAAGGGTTCAAATCCCATTCAAGTTATGAAATTTTGAGTTTGGGTAAAATATGACTTCAATTGATTACTCAAGTGAAGGCACTTTTGGTATATTTTACTAAAACGGATGGAAGCATCTGTTTATTGGAGCGTCAAGGCTTGGGCACACTTCCGCAGAACCTGAATTTCCCTGGCCCACTTTAGATATGTTTTTTGCGACCAACATTCCTCATTGGTCAACTTTCTTAAATAATTCACCCCGTTATTTTACGTTTTTTACCAATGGTTCCTTGGGCGAACTTGGTGGTGGACCTCTTCAGGGATGTCGCCAACTATGTGGGCCACTACCTCTTATCACAATTTACCCAAATCCCAGGTGCTCCCTTGGGCCGCCCAGGTCCCCTTCAGATTGAGGCACCCAAGTCTACTGGCGCCAAGTTACACTTGATTATGGACTCCCCTTTGGGTCCACTCAAGCTGTGATGTTTCTTACCTACCTGGTATTATATGTTGCGCTTTACACCCTTGCCTGGGGTACCTATGGCACAGGCACCATTCAAGGTGCCTTTTTTCCCATTCTCCTAATGGCTAGCTCCCTAGAAATGTGGGTTTGCATCCCACATCACCTTGCTGGGAACGAAAGAATTACAGACACTCTCTTGACAAGGATAAACCTGTGCAATTTGTTTTACTGAGATTGCCACAGCCACCCTTTTAGCGTTGTGACATTTGATGAAAGCTCACCATATATTGTACTGTTCTGCTCAAGGGATTGCCAGTCTTAAGGCTTTTGCACATTTTATTGGAACTCAAAGTCTACGTTATTGGGATCTCTCCCTCTGTTTATGGCCAACATATTGTTGGTGATTCATTGATATAGTATATCATCAGGGATTGTACCCGGGCTGACATAACGTGACTCATGAGAATCATCAGAGACAATTAGGTTGGAATTGGTGGAAGTAGAGCGTCTCATCTTTTTCTCCACTTGCCCTTATCCCTGTTTGATTTGGGGAGCCAATACCTATGATCATTCATCCTACCTGGACATCTAGCCGCATAATGGCCTCTTATGGTGCATAAGAAACAAGCATTTGTATACTGTCCTTGTTTCTGTATCACCCCTAAAGGTCTGGGTCGCATACTAGATAATGGCTTGTATTAGGCCGAATATAAGCTATATTATAATAATGGGGGTGAAAAGGAATCTTCAACGCGTTAAGTAAATGAGGATTAATTTATGGATTGCACTTGGGTCATTGGGGTCCCTCCCCTAACATAAATTAAGTAGCAGATGTAGAGCATTATGCACCACACTGAGAGCACTAAAGGTGATGGATAGACGGCGTAAATGACTGACAATTTTTAGTAGCTCCGCATCGTCTTGAAGAATGTATGACATAGCGTTATACAGTCCTTGATATGGTTTAATAGCAGCCAGCATCGCTATGCCCACCTCCTCATCTGATAAGATATATCTCCCAACAACGCATGAGCCTCAGTGATGAATCACTCCGTAAACTTTATCAAGTATCATTATTTTTGAAAAGATATTGTCAAAAAATCTGCCCTACACTTAGCCATTTTTACCTTGCCCCCAAACAGACGGATCATGATCTCTTTCACCCCTTGATAAGCTACAGTACTACTCTTAAGGTAACATGTGACCTGATTGGTGCTTGCAACGTCCAAAGAGGATAACAACAGTGTAGCTTTCTAATGATCTAAAGATCCCTCCACAGCGAAGTTAAACATCTTGAAAACCTGTGTATATTACCTTTTTGATTAAATAGGTCAGCTTTTTGCTGCTGAACTCCCCTTGCCTAACAACATTTTTAATTTACACTCTGCACAGTATATACACTCGATAGTGTCACCCACAAGGTCAGCAAGATGGTTGGTGCAGTCACCCACCAGGTGCAGTTGGTGGAAAACTGCGGAGAGCTGATCAGTTATATTTTTATTTTTGTGGAAAAGTATTTTTTGAGCCTGGAGTAGATATTCAAGGCAAACTTCAGTTCCGCTTATTGTGACAACCCAATAAACTGGGGTAGTACTTTATCAAAAGGAATTAGTTGCACCATCGCGTGGCTAATATGAAGTTATTTAACAAGTTGATCAATGGGCCCCCTGTAGTGAGCACCACGGTTAACTTTTAGAAAATTTGGTTGATTCCGCCAAACTTGTTGCACAGGTTAAAACCCCTGAGCAATGGAAGAATGATATGAGGATCGCTGGCCCTCAATATATAAGAATAATAAAGTGTTTAATAAGGAGTTATTGCCCCGATGATACCAATTAATTTTATCAAGGTAAGCTGACCAGGGGACGGACAATACTGATATATGTATTGGAATAGGGGGAGGTGAAGTACAGCAAGATTTAGGCACCCCAGAGTAGACGAGCTTCCACTGTTGCCAGCTGGTACCTCCAGGTATAGGGGGTTGAATACCTTACTCCAAAGGGGTTTCCCCTGTTATGAAGCAGGTGTGGAGGAGGGGTCCATATGCAGAAACCAGACTGGGAACCATTATTCAACAAGTTGTTATTGCTTCAGCCTCATGTATCCTTATAGCCAGGCTTAAAAGTGTTCCAGTAGATGTAGGTGAAAACTGCTGATTGTCCCACGGATGGTGGGGATGGTTCCCCTAAAGCATCCAGTGCTATGGTGTGGATTGTCCACATTGCAATGGCAACTACCTGAGAGCAGTTTATGGGTGGCATTAGGGATTCAAGTTGGAGTGCGAGGAGGCTTCTGGAGATTGACAGCTTCTTGTCATTTTGCGTTCTTAACAGATGCGCAACTTCCCAACATATGGCCCTAGATGGGGGGCATGCTTCGAGGCAGTGGTGCAGGGTGCCATCCCCTACACACTGCACACGCTGCATGAAGAGAGTTGGAGCGATCTGCTGTTCTATAGGTTCTTCTGAGGCAACTACAAGTGTTAGCTCTTACTCTTGGCTGGAGGAGCGGATAATGTGTTAGCCTCCATATTGCCTTCTGTGTTGTGAGATTGTATAGAATGTCTAAAACATCCAGTTATTCAATTATTGCGATGAATGGGCCACGTCTTGTGTGTCCCTCTAGGGGTGGTCTTCTAGTTTCCTTATCTTAAAAATGAGCTCTGGCCTTCCCCTTCCCTGAATAGTGCCTGTGAGAGTGACAGTCCACACTATGTGCCAAATGATGCAGAGGAGGCGTTTGAAGTGAAGGGGTTCCATGTGGGCCCGCTGCATAGGGGAAGTTTTCAAGGTATGTGAGCAGGCTGGACGGGTTGTGTAGGTTGTATAGTTTGAGCGCCTGTGCAAAGTTAGCCCTCGCCTCTCTAGACCAGTGATGTTGTGGGAGGTTTGGGGCTAGGACTTCCTTTATCCAGGTGCCTAATATGCGGTTAGCGTGGACCTCAAAGTCTAATAGGCCCATGAATCCGCTGGAGCGTTGGATAAAAATGTTTTACACCCATACAGGTGGCCGGGACCCCAGGCCACAGCATAACTGGATACGTGCACATATTGATGATATGAATGTAGGTGAGAAGGAGATTGCGTGTGGGGAACCACAGCATTGGGAGGATAAGTGAGTTGTCAACTGTTACTAGTCTGTTAGTCTTAGGGATCTTCCTTTGAGGTAGGCGACGCAGTTGGGCACTAACTGATGTAGATTGTTCTTAATTGTCTCATAGGCATACCCTCCTATATACAGCCATATCCCAAGGTGGCGGGTAGGGTTGGTTGTAGGAGGTGATGTGAAGGGTAAGATGAGTGGGTTGGTCCTTTGTGGGGGGCTGCCAGGCTTGGGTGTTGTGGCCCAGTTGCTAGTAAACTTGCCTAGAAGAATTATTTCCGTTTTTCTTTTGTTAAGAGACGCGTTGCTCACAATGGAATATTCCACTAGGGAGCATTCCAGCTGTTAGCATCATTGTTGTTAGCTATACTTGTCATGCAGTCATCTGCAAAGGCTAGTATCTTGATTGCTGGTTGAACTTGTGCAGTTATGCCCATAAGGCGAGAGTCAACGTTGCAAAGGAGTGGATCAAAACTGAAGTTTTACAGCAGTGGGTTAAGAGGGTCCCCTTGTTTGAGCCCTCTTTGTGGTGTGATCTTGTTAGTTAAAAAGCCAAGGCCGCATACAGCCATGGATGCAAATTCTGTAAGGAGCATCTAATAAGAGAGTGTCTGTAACTCTCTCGTTCCCAGAAAGGAGGTGGGGATGCAAACCAACACTGATAGGGAACTAGCCATAAGGAGAATGGGAAAAAGGCACCTCGAATGGTGCCTGTACAAAAGGGACCCAAGGCAAGGGTGTAACGCGATATACAGTACCAGGTAAGCTAGAAACAACACAGCTTGATTGTATTCTGAGGGGAGTCCATAATCAATTGTAAATCGGTGGCAGAAGGTTTGGGTTTTCAGCTGGTGGGGTGGGAGTGGCCTAAGGGAGCACCTGAAACCTTTGTAAATTGGGAAAGGATGTAGTGGCCAACATAGTTGGAGACCTCCTTGAAGAGGTCTGCACCCAAGTTCAAGGAACCATAAGAAAACGTAAAGAATGGGTATTTTAATTTGTGAAAAGTTGACCAACAAGGAATGTTGGTTGTGAAAACCATATTTAAACTGAGACGGGGTAATTATGGGTCTGCATAAGCGTGCCTAAACCTAGATGTTCCAATAGGAGAACTTTTCTTTCTCGTTGCAATCACTATTGCAACCTATTCAATTCAAGACTGAATCTAGTTGATAATCTCACAGAGGAGATTAGTATGCGCCCATGTCAGGGAGCAGTTGGTCAAGCAAGGTAAGAGGAGCAGGTGGAAGGCCCGTGGCCTCCAATGTTCGAAAACGCCCCAGAAAATCCAGCAAAATTGACAAAAATACTAAGTAACTGGCAGTCACTGTTTCCCTGGAGATACTCGCATGGCAAGTACGATGCAACCAGTACATCAACACGCCACACTCCCAGCCACATTTGTCGGTGGAATTTGGAGTCCGCGTGTTTCTGGACATCAAAAAACGGCCTTATGGAAAAAATTTTGTGAAGATGTACACGCAATTTTCCCAACTGCAGTGTACGTTGCACCTCACTCCATGTCACGCGGTTGGCTGGACCTAGGTTTCAAAAGCAAAACAGCAGCAGACGAGGCTGCAGAGGTGCGCGTAGTGGTCAACCTCCCCGAAGGACAATGGGTCATCAAAACTAAATGCACCAGATGGACAAAATTGAACCAAATTTTCCTCACATTCGACTTCTTGCCTACTATGGTAAAACGTGACAATTTGGAACAACACCTGAAAGATAGTCTCGCCATATATGGTGAAATACAATCTTTTGAAATGCAACGCTTCATGTTGATGCCACACCTGTGCACCGGCAAAGCCATCGCAGTGCTGACCCCAACAGAGGAGATCACGAAGGACCTAGCCCAGATCCCACACTCCACTTTTATTGATATTGCAGGGCATACCACCCACCCATTCTGGGTGACCGTGGACAGCGCGCCCCCATTTTCACCCACTGTGATGCGTTCAGCCATAAGGCACATGCATGCCCCATCAAGGAGAGCATCACATTCCAAGAGCACCCCTCGGCAGCCATGGCCAGTGGAGAGGCGCACTACGAACCAACTGCAAGCACCAAGGAGGCCTTCCCGTGGGGAGCCAAGGCTGCTACCTACTGGTAAAGCCTATCTCCCCACAAGAGCGGAAGAAGGCTAAGCAGGCCCATAGGGCTGCAGCCAAATGAAGCGGCCAAAGCCACCACCGCTATCCCACATTCACAACGCCAGAAAGACATGGAGATCTTCACAGTGGAAGCAACTTGGGAATCCATCAACCAATCATATTGGGAAGCCCATGCTGAGCAGGCCACTCAATCTGAGGATTCAATGGGAGATTCAATATCACCCAATCGTTGCACCTAAGCTTCAGTTGAAACTGACTTGGGACCCATCCCAACAGAAAAAAATTTTTTTTGACCCGCTCAACGGTGCACCAAACTCACCCAGACTGCAAAAAATTTGTCCGACGTCGGGAAAACAAAAAGTGAAGGCTAAAGCCAATGCAACTCTTTCAGCAAAAATCAACAAAAACTCCGAGAGCATTGCTGCTAATACCTGTGCTGCTGTAAAGGCCCGCGGGGAGCTAGAAGAGGATGGTGGGCCTGGGTGCCCACCCCTCACACCTAAGGTGCAATGGGGGAAACCTTCACCATAAGGACATTGAATATCACTGGACTCAAGGCCTCCCTGTCCCAGGCTAGAATACTGAGTTTTTTACAACATAATTTACCCGTGGATATCCTGGCCATCCAGGAGTCACACTGTCCACGAGGCTCCAAGGAAACTTGGAAAACAATGCTCCTCCCATCCCTATCCTTTTGGTCAATGCACTGTGGGGTGCTAAATCAGAAAAATAATTTTTTCAAATTTTTATCCTCAGAAACATTCCTAAATGAAGGAGTGCTTGTTGTCACCTTCTCATGGGCTAACGTAGAACATGCAATCGTCAACATCTATGCCCCAAATGGTGCATGCGAGCTGCAGGAATTTTTCTCATTGGTCAAAATCCCTCCCGCTACCCCCAGACTCCTTCATAGTTGGCAACATGAACTGTTGGCTAAGCACACCAACGGACCAGTGGCCTTCCTCACCCCACGCCCTAGGGTAATGTAGAACTACGCGTTCTAAAGGCCACACTCAGGTTAATGGATGCACTGCCACGGCATGCTCCACTGCTCGAAAACATGACATGGCCCCATGTCCACAATGGCCAATTAAGGTCTATGACCCACATTAACATTGTTCTAACACTGGCGAAATTCCAACCCCACATCTCACACTTCAAGACAACAAAATTGGAATTCTCTGACCATCAACTGGTCTCGCTAACCTACCACCTACCTGTCATGGCTGCTAAGGCCCCACATTGGTACAAAATCCGCCCCCTCCAAGCTCAGGTCACCAGGATTTTCCACGTGGGTAGAAGAGGCAACTATGGCAAAAATGTTTGTTGCACCATTTTGCGCGGACCCCATTTCCACATGGGCAACTTTCAAAAATGACACCATCCGCCACTCTCGCCATATCTCCTCCAGATGCTCACAAGCCACATCTGCGGTTATCTCACGCGCCCTGGCAGAATTGGCACATTTGGAGTCCAACATCCCAGTTACAGGATACAGCTCTGCATGGGGATGGAAGTGGGCGGAGGCAGCTGCCCACCTCAATGCACTCGAAAGACAACACAAACATCAGGTTTGTGTTTAGTACAGGGCCACACGCATCACAAAAGGCGACAAGTGCACTGCACATTTCTTTAAAAAAATTTAGCACCACGCCAGAGTGTGGCCTGCACACAGGTGTGAAGATCAGATAATTCCATTGCGGACACACTGGCCGAAGTGGCAATTGAAATGCAACAGTATTACTCTGAGTTGTACCACTCTGACCCAATTCAGCCAGCTGAAGTGGCAGAAAATTCTCAACCAAGCCCACATCCGCTCCATTTTCTGATGCCCGGAAATAATTGATTTAATTACTCCAAACTAATTATGGACAGCCATTCGCGGTGCACCAAACCGAAAATGCCCAGGCCCAGATGCATTCCATATAAGTTCTACAAAAAATATTTCAAATACATATCCTCATTGCTGCTCGCCTCACTTAACCAAAGCCTGATGGAAATGCGCCTCCTACCAGGAGGACATGAGGCCTTTACTGTCACACTCTTCAAGAAAGGGGATAAGCTAGACTTAGCCAACTGGCGCCCCATTTCTCTAACAAACACAGACACCAAAATTTCAACAAAAATCATGGCTAACCGTTTAGGGACTGTAGCATCTGCCACCATCTCCCCAGAACAATTTGGTTTCATACCCAGAAGGTCGATTTGGGATAACGTGCACTCTGTGGCTAATGCATGTCAGTCCACAGCCTCTGGGCACTTGTATTCTTGGACCAACAAAAGGCCTATGATAGAGTAAACTGGGAATACCTAAGGGCCTGCTTTCATCAATTCCGCCTACCCCCCGCTTCATCAACTGGGTGATGCTGCTCACATTATCTGCAACAATGGCAGTGCATGTCCCTGGCATTCTAACGGATGTAGTCCGACCTCAAAGGGGCTTACGACAAGAGGACCCCCTTAGCCCACTCTTATACAACTTCAGCTTTGACCCACTACTGTAAAATGTGAATGCCCAACTCACTGGGGTCCATGTGCCAGGCCAAGCCCCAGTCAAGATAATGGCGTTCGCAGATGATTGTGTGGTGGGGGTGTCTAATAATCAAGATGCACGCGCGCTTGAAGCTCTCATCCAAGAGTATTCCTGGGTAAGCAACGCGGCACTGAACGCTTCCAAAACTGAAATCATCCTCCTTGGTCAGTTTCAGAACTGCTGGACCCCAGCAATTAGTTCCCAACCTGGCCCATCTGCTCGCCCACGTCATCGCCCTACTATTTCAAAATACACCGCCCCACTGGTGCTCTCCTTCGTGCCACGTCCTACCATAGGACCAGTATGCCATCTGGGCGTGTGGATGGAGGCAGGCGGATACGCTTCAGCAGTAATGGAGTGCCATATTCTGAATAACGTGACAAAGTGAATCGCCTCTCTCAGAGCCCACCCTACTTCCCTTACTGGCAGGATTGTTTTAGCCAACTCCATGCTCCTCTCCAAAGTCTGGTTTGGAGCCCACGCCATCACCTTCTCCCCAAGCTTCTACAAATCCTTGTACGCCTTGCTGCAAGGATGGCTTTGGCTGGGCCGCCTTCCACCGGTGCAGCTAGAGATCATGTTTGGCCCCCAACACCATGGTGGCATGGGCCTGCTTGACTTCAAAGCCCATGCCGCCAAGATCCTGGGTACCTGGATTGCGGCCGTCACCACCCCTACACTCCCCTCTCAACACTGGTCCTGCGCAGCCCGCTCCAACTTCTCCCGCGCCTTGGGCCTCAACAATCCATCGAACCCCCACTCCCTGATGAATTACCTCGCTTCACATACATTGGCCACAGGTCCTCACGGGACTAAAACCCACTACAAACGAATCCTACTCTCCATGCGAAGTGCAGAGTGGAGAATTCGTATTAGCGGACATACAACCTGAAGAGGCTGCCCATCTCCTCAATTCACACTAGAGGTACAGGGGCTACCCATCCACGATGGCGTGATCCCCATTCGACCCCATGTCCTATCCAGGGTGGACTACCTGGACATGATATACATCCCTTACTCCATTGAGACCCAAAAAAATATCTGAAAATATGTACACCATCCTCTGTTGCAACCTCAAGTCCGCTCCCATGTGTGGCGCTGCCTGAGGCGGGTGTATTGTACAGCTGAGCGCTCTAACGCTTTACACTCATCCTGTGTCGTGTGTGGCCAGTATGGAACGCTGTTTCACCGCCTGGAGAAGTGCCCTACCTCTAAAGTGATATGGCGCAAAGTTCAACGTCTTCTGGGCCAGGATCAAACGCATCCCTTCAGTCTGTCAAGAGATATGTTCGCTTTATCAATGGCCTCCCCCTTCTACCCTCCTTCGTGCTTTGGTGGTTGCAATCGACATGTGGACCATCCACACGATTGTCTTAGATGCCATCGCAGGCTCCACCCCCACCCTCCCAGAAGCGGTCCACAGATTCCGGTCTCATTTGGTGGACCACTTTCAAGCGTGGATGTTTGTATACCTCCCATCGCGTCGCCAACAGCTGGTCTCTTCCTGGTTCCCAGTATGGTTCATCAAATCAGACCCCTTCCTCCACACGTGCTCAATTGTGGCTATGGCCCCTTCACACGTTTCCTCCCCTCCCCATAAGTGGCGTTCCCGCTGGCAACAAGAGATAGCATCGCTTCTCTGGGGTGCCTCCCCTGGTACTAAGTTTTGTCTCTTCTGAGTCATATTTGGAAGTGTCCGTCCCATGGTCGGCCTTCCCCGCAATAAATTTAGAAATATATGTTCCAATAGGAAAAACGCTCCTGTCTAATTTGGTAGAATACACCAAAAGTGCCTTCACCTGAGTGATCAATTGAAGCTTTATTCTACCTGAGCACATGATTTTGTAACTCAAATGGGATTCAAACATCGTTCTCTTATTTAACCAAATCAAACTATCTTTGTTTATTACGTAGATTGTTATATCAACGCCTAGGCTGAGACAAGGGTTGGGCGTTTTGCACCCCATTAGTAACAAGCTGGGCATATTTTACTTGTACCCAGCGATGGTCTAGTGTGGCTTTAAAATCAGGAAGAGCCTGAAGGTTCACCTTTTGGGCCTCCTGTCGCCCAGCCTTATCCTTGGCATTGGTTCCCAATATCAAGTCATTCAACCGTGACATTACCCTCTCTTCCTTCTTGAACTCCACCCCCCTCCAGGTGCATTCGCTAAGGAGAAGATCATATTTGTGGTTGACAACTTCATAGCAGCAACGGCTGGCTTGGGCTTTGATCCTGCAGCATCAGGGAAACGATTATGGAATGATTTGATCAGTTCTTGGGCATGTACACAGTCACATGCCAGCACCCAACTGTTCTTGGCCGTGTCAAACCACTTCCAGGATACCAGGTACTCATGACGTCTCTTAACATGGCGGGAGGCTACTATTTCCTACATTTAGCACTCTGGCGCCCCATCCACGAGATAAGCCTCAGGAGTCTCAAGTGGGGGCCCTCAAACAACGTCAATTTGCTCTCATGAAAGATGGATGAGATCTGAAATGCAGAGGGAAGATCCAACTGGGATGAAGCATGGCCCACCTTTCTAAGGACATGGTAAGAACCAATCATTTTTGGGCCCAGCTTTTTGCATGGCTGATTGAAGGGATGTTACGACATCAAGCATTACAAGATCCCCTTCCTTGTACGCTGGACCCACTTGGCGCTTACCAACAGCGTTCTCCTTGTTATTCTAGCATAGCCGCCTCCAAACTTTCTGAAACCCCTTGGTGGACCTTCTTGATGGTTTTATCAACGTCCACCACCGCTTCAACTTTAGAGCCACAGATGGGCTACATATTAAAGGTGGGATTAAAGCCATGGTTGGCGAAATAGGGAGAACAGCCAATCAACGAGTGCAAATTGTTGTTGTAGCTAAACTGGGCCATGTGAAGGTGAGGAACACAATCTGAATGATCGGTGGCGGTGTAACAACGCATGAATTGTTCCAAGCACTGGTTCACTCGTTTTGTCTGCCCATCTGATTGAGGGTGATAGGCAGTTGGACGGCAGGGGCGAACCTGAATAGCTTTACAAAAATTCTTCAAAAAATGTGGAGGCGAACTGGGGTCCCTGGTCACTATTGATTTCTTGAGGAACACCATAAAACGCATATACATGTGTGATGAAGAGCCTGGCATCTCAGCTGCGGCTATGGTCATTCTGCAAGGAATAAAGTGGGCGAACTTTATAAAGCGGTCCACACACCACCATGATGGCATCCTAACCATCAGAAACGGGTAATTACACAATGAAATCCACCAATAGGGAAGTCTAGGGCCCTTCAGCCTTTTAGAATGGTTCCAACAACTCCGCTAAAGGTTGTCAACTGTGTTTCATTTGATCGCAGATCAGGCACTCTTTACAATACCGCCTCACCTGTGCAGGCAAGCCATTCCATTTGAAAGTGCGTCATATCAACTCCAAGGTCTTTGCTTTACCAGGATGAACAATGGTGATTCCATCATGATGGCCCGGACAATTTCCAGACGCAGTGGTCCAGCAGGAAACCATAGGCGCCCCTGAAACCAAACCATCTCATCCAATATGTGATAAACCCTGAATAAGTCCTCCTAATTCAAAGCGCTCTTCGCGAGAACAACAGGATATTCAGATGTAACAGTTGAGAAAGAACATTTCTGAAAATACTATATTCTGCTGCTTTTTCCATATGTGCGAGCACTGAGGTGTTGACCATGTAATCAGGAAGTTGAGGCAAAATCTTACTCAGTGAAATCATCAACCAGGTGTTATGACTTTTATCTCCGTTGAAATGGGAGCCAAAGCAGGGTTGCAGCTTAAAGCATCCGCCAAACCATTCTCCTTGTCCTTGGTGAAAACATAGGAAAAAGCAAATTGGAAAAGGGTCTCATGCCACCGGATTGCCATGGAGTTAGGACATGAGGATCATAGTAGTACAACAAGGCCCAGTGGTTTGTGTGTACACGAAATGACTGAGAGAAGCCATATATGTGGTGACGCAAATAAGTCAGCGCCTCCACCACTGTCAATAACTCCTTGTCATATACGTCGTAATTTAACTCATTCAGAGACATTTTACTAGAAAAATATCCCACTGGATGCTCAGACCCATCTTCACCCACCTGTAACAGGGCAGCTGCAATGGCAAAGTTGAAAGCATCAGAAAAGACAATGAACTAATTTGCATGGTCGAGATGGTGAAGGATGGACGTGGATAACAGGGTGCACTTCACCGCTTGGAAAGCATCCTCTAAAAAGGGGGACCACTTAAGCACCTTAGCACCGCTAGCCTTATATAAGGGTGCTGCCACCTCAGAGATTGGGAATGAACTTCTTGAGGAATGTACATGTCCCAAAAAACTCCTCAATTCCTTGACTGAGGTGGGGGTGGGCCACCACGAATAGTCTTCTCCTTGTCAGGAGCTATCATATGACCTTGGTCAAACACGACGTGGCCCAGAAAAGTGACCTGGGTTTTTAAAAATCACATTTACTGATCTTGAGAGTAAGGCGAACAGCCCTTAAACTCTCCACCACTTGTCAAAGGTGTACTGCATGAGACTCCTGCCAGTTGAAAACACCAGGATATCATCCATATAGGCAACAGCGCATACCCCAACAAGTCTTCCAATGCAGGATCAATGTGGTGTTGAAAGATTACAGGGGAATTCTTAAGCCCAAATTCATGAACTGAAAATAAAAAATTCCTTTTCTGGTGCGGAATGCGGTTGACCACGCCTGGCTTTCTAAATCTGGATCTGATTAAACGCATTGAGGCAATCCAACTTGGAGAAGACTTTTTCCTTCTCTACATAACGTGCAATCTGTGAATATAGAGGGATGAGATGAAGGTCTGGTATAGTAACATTTAAAAAACCAATAATTGACACAAGGGTGTAAAGTTCCATTGGCCTTCTCCACAAAAAGAAGCGGGGAGAAGACAGGGGAGGTATGCTGAAAGATCGCACCTTTGTCTAACTGTTCTTTTACCCACACATTAAAGCCTCTTACTCCCGGACAGTCAATGGGTAAATGGGGGAAGATATATGCACCAGACCCACAGTGATCTTAAAGTCACAATCATACTCATAATGATCTGGTAGTGCGTTAGCTGAAGCTGCATAAAAAGAAGATCCCAACCCCTCCAAACAGGAAGGTAAGGGAGCCTTCACCAAGGGCTTCAACAAAGGAGCAAGAGAAAGAGTATGAATATCTGGCCAATGGGGCAGTTTGCCCTGAAAGTGGGCATCAGCCAAAGGAACAATCAACTGGTGACCATTCATCAAGGACAAGGATAGGGTGTTTTCTTTCAAATTAGTCCTGACGTCAAACTTTCTATAATTCTACACCCAAAATAATGGGGTACAATAGGTCTTGATAGCTTGGAAGTGGCTTGACAGAAGATAGGAGTCAACCTGGTAATCCACTAACCCCTGATTTTCAGCGTGAGGATACCTTGAGAAGCCTCACCTCTAACCATACCACATGGCATTTAGCTCAACTCAAGGTAGTCAGCAAGGTTTTGCCATAAAATTTTCATGGCACCGGTATCCACTAAAATAGTTGTGCTGAACTTCCCCAAAGGGGGTATAAGGGTAGTAATTAACAAAAAGTATCCAGAATAGGACTTATGTTAAAGCATAAAACTCCACTACCTCACCTAAATCTTCTTCTGGCTTGAGCAAGCCATAAGGGTACGTTTTGGAATCATAGAAGGGGAGGGATAGTTGGCCACTCTTACTACTGAGGCCAATTATCCCACCACATTCTCTTTTTAGTACTAGTGGTGCTCAACCTAAAAGGGGAGATCTTATACCACCCCATTATCTGCAGGTGCATAAACTTTATCATATTTAGACCAAAGCTCTTTTTCCACCTCCTAAGTGCCCCAGATCATGGTAGGGGTAAGATGAGAGCTCTCAGAGGTAATCTGATATACAAGAGTAGGGTTTTTATTCAAGCCATAAGAGCTAATAAACGTCTCGTTTTAAGATATATTAATCGCGTGATAAAACGCGTTTCCAGGCTCCAACGACCCCATACCTGCTATGAGGGTCGGAAGACATCATTATCCTGGGCCATCACCCCCAAGCCCAATGTTGATGAATCAACTTGACCCCAGAAACGCAGTGAAAAGGAAATCCATTGACCTTGTTCCATTTTTGGATAAATTTGGATCTAAACTCACCCGGATCCTCAGCTTCCATCAAAATGAGATGGAAGTGGAGGGAAGCGTTTTGCAATTCAAAAAAATTTAGTATTAGTAGAAGCGGTATTTATAGGGGTGGTTGCAGTGTCAGCGCTACAGTTCCTTGGACTGGCGCTGGGGTTCATGGTGGCTCAAAGCTGGAAAAATTGGAAAAGAGCACTGAAGAGGAAATGGAAAAAATGAGTTAGTTTACCAAATAATTTATTAAATTAAAATGCTTCAATATTTATAGGGTGCGTCAGGACTTGGTGCCTTCAGGATCTTTGGAGCCTCATCCAATCAGGATCTTTACTGATCTTCTGGAATGGCCTCCTTGAGGGCGTCCTCAATGGATAGCGTCGCTCACCTGACTGAAAGGGTGGAAAGGCCGCTCCACGTGACTCAGGAATAGGTGAGGATGATCCTGAAAGAGTTTTTCTTGGTTAGGTTGATGACCAATTTGGCACAGCCAGATTTGGAAGATGGGAATTTGATACAATTTTTATCTCAAATCCTGACAAGGCCCCCTTCAAGATCCTGTCAGAGGGGGGTGTACAGCTGGAGGAACTGACCATGCACTCAGTTTACAACAGTCCCCTGATTGATGTCAGCAATGGAGTACTCAGACTTCACCTTGTGTATAACTTTGTAGGGTCCAGACCACAGTATGTTGAGCTTGTTCTGTCAGCCTCCAGGTTGATGATGATAAAAGAGAATGAGGTCACCTAGTTGAAATTCTGGTAAGGAGGGTCATCTGAGATTTGATTGGGATGTCTCTCTTCCAGTGGTGGTAACAATGCCTTGAGTGGCTTGGGCTTGGAGCTGGACAATTTCATCAGCTAGAGCCCTCATATTTAAATCAGCATTCTTGGAGTGGAGGCTTTGAGCAGGGGCTGGACGCTACTGGGTAGCTGAGGGGCCCGCCCATACAGGGCTTCAAATGGGGACATTTTGATAACATGGTGATAGCTTACCCGGTAAGCAAGCAAGGCGCTGGGCAAATAATGGTTCCAGCGGGCAGGATCTGAGGCGGCCAACTTCCGCAGGATGGAGACAAGAGTTCCATTAGCCCGTTCTACTGCCCCATTAGTAGAAGGGTGGTAGGGAGCAGCGAAACTCTGGGTGGTTCCAAATAGCGAAGTTAATTCCTGTACTACCTGGGAGGTGAAGTTCAAACCATTGTCTGAGAGCAAGGTCTGGGGGCACCCATGCTGGGTGAAAATGGAGCGAACAAGGAATAGGGCGGTAGCCTTAGCTGTGGCTGCAGGGACTGAGATCGCCTCGACCCACTTAGTTAGATGGTCTATGGCAAGAATAATATACTTGTGACCATGTAGACCAGTGGGGAGGGGACCCACCACGTCGATACTAATGACATTGAAAGGTTTGGTTGGCGCAACAATGGAGTGCTGATATTGAGGGTTGGCCCAGTCTTGGGATTGGCAGGTCATACAGGCTTCCAGAACCTCTTGGATGGTTTTGACCATTTGGTCCCAGTAGCAGCGTGACTTCAGCCACTCATGGGTCTTCTTGACCGCACCATGCCCAACAGTAGTGTGGCCTTCCAGGATGATGTCAGTATGAGAGGAGGGTCAGATGTAGGGAAGCCACTTCTTGTTGACTTTCTTGTAGAGTAACCCATCCTTGATCTGGGTGTCTTGAGTCATCTGGCGGAGTTCAGCTTGGACCTGGGGGGATTCCAGTTCCCATCGTTCAGGCTGTCCTATCAAGTCATAGAGCTGATCCTCCTCCGGGGTCAGGACTGCTAATACTGGCATCCTGGAGAGTCTGTCAGCGTTTTGGTGAATAGCGCTGGCGCGGTGGATGATGGTGAAGTCGTAGCTTTGTAGTCGTAGGGCCCACCTGGCCAACCGTCCATCTGGGTCTTTCATTTGTTGCAGCCATCGAAGGGAAGAATGGTCAGTAATAATAGTAAAATGGGTACCATAGAGGTAGGGCCAGAAATGCTTGATGGCTAAGAGAACTGCTAGGCATTCCCTCTCGGTGATGCTGTAGTTCCGCTCAGCCTTGCTTAGGGTCTTGCTAAAATAAGCTATGGGATGATCAACCTGGTTCTCATCATGCTGAGCCAGGATAGCCCCAACAGCGATGTTGCTAGCATCCATGAACAGCAAGAAAGGCTTGTCAAAATGGGGATGAACTAGAACAGGTTTAGTACATAAGGCCATATGTAAAGCGTTGAAGGCCTGTTCCTGCTCAGGTCGCCATTCAAATGGTACATTTTTTTGTAGAAGGTAGAACAATGGCTTGGCGAGGTCAGCAAACTGTGGGATGAACTGATGGTAATAGCCCACCATACCTAAAAAGACTTGAATATCTCATAGGCTTTGGGGGCGTGACATCTTTTCTATGGCGTTGACCTTGTTGGGGATAGGTTGAATGCCACGCTTGGAGACCTTATGGCCTAGAAACTCTAGCTCAGGCTGGAAAAAGGAGCACTTTGAGAGCTTGAGCTTGATGGAGGCCTTCTGGAGATGCTCAAAGACTTCCTTAAGATGTTTGACATGTCCATTAAAAGTTTGCGAAAAAATGGTGATGTCATCCAGGTAGACCAGGACACAGGAGAGCTTCAGGTCCCCAAGGATCCCATCCATGGCGCGCTGGAATGTGGCTGGGGCGTTGCAGAGGCCTTGGGGCATCTGGGTGGGCTCAAACAGCCCTTTGTGGCGATTAGAGCACACTTGGCTCAGTCTTTGGGAGCAAGCTTGACCTGCCAATACCCGCTGGTGAGGTCCATGGCTGAGAAGTACTGGGAACCTGCAAGCAGATGGAGAGAATCGTCGATCTGGGGCAGAGGATAGCTGTCCTTCTTGGTGATGGAGTTGAGTCATCAATAATCCATCACCACCCGGTGCTTGCCATCCTTCTTTCAGACCAGCAAAAGAGGGGAAGACCAAGGACTACGCATGAAGGGACCAAGAGCCCCACGTCGAGCAGCTGTTTGAGTTCTACCATGACCTGGGCCTCTTTGACCTTGCTCTTGTGGTAAGGCTGGGACCAAAAAGGGGGGCGTCCCCAGTTTCTACATGGTGGAGGACTCCGTTCATCCTTCCAAAGTTGTAGGTCAAAGTGGAGAATAGATCCGAGTATTCCTCCAGGAGCTCCTGAACTTTAAGTCGCTGTTCATCAGAGAGGTCCTTTCCTATGTTAGCGTTGACCAAATTAACTGAGGGTGGTGACTCCAAGCCAAAGTCCCTTAAGTCCCCAAAGCTTCAGATGTCAGCAACAGCCCCCATTGGTAACAGGCGGATGTAAGCGGCGGGTTGGTTAGGACCTATAACTTTTGGTTTGTCAGTCAGGTTGGCTAGCAACACTGATATTGATCTGGCATATGCTGGATCAAGGATTCTGGGGCAGGTCAGCACTTCCTTGGGAGATGGGTTATCCAGACCTCAGACCTCCAGTAAATACCCTGAGGGAATGTTGATGTGGACCTGGGTGTCAACAACGACCTGGGATTTTGGGGGCATGGTAGTCGCCTGGGGCAAGTAAACTGGCATCCCCTCTGATCCATCCACAGCAGGAGGGGGTAGCTGGACTTGAGAGCCCCAGATGTGGTACTCAAGCTGATTGATTCATCCTTTGGTCTCCAGTAGGCAGGCTTGGGCCTTGACATCAGCCCTAGAATCATGGGCAGTCTCAAAAACCAGAGGGACTCGATGTCCTAAAAGGGAGAGAAAACCACCATCATAGTGGATAACAGCCAAATAGTCTCAAAGAAACTGGGTCCCAAGGAGCAGATTGTAGCTAGTGTTGTCCAGAGCGATGGCAGTTGTATCCAAAGTGAGCTTTCCAAACTGAATCAGTAGAGAGGAATAGGCCCCTATGGATTGGGTGCACTGGGGGCCAGCCGTGCCATACTCCATGTAGTGTGGCATATTGGGGGCGACCTTGATGTGTTTCATCAGCTTGGAAGAGATAATGTTCATGGGGGAGCCACTGTCAACTATGGCGTAAACTGGAATCTTGTGGACCTGGATGGACTGGGTGACCAAACTTCCAAACTGAGGTGGCAACGTAAGGAACATGGGAGAATCATCAGAAGAAGAGTAAGCAGTATCAATGTCTTTATTGTCATTAGATACCGCAGCTACTTCCTCAGGGTTAACAGCTTCTGGTTTGTGTGTAGGGGTTACTTGAGGCTGGACAGGGGTGTCAGCATGGAGCGCCTCGTCCTTCATGCTGACTGCCCTTTTCCCGCCTCCTCAGCTAGACGTTTCCAACAAGTCTTAGCGCTATGCCTAAAGCCATTGCAATAGGTGCACCGAGGATGGGGGTTTTTCTGGTTCTTGACTACATGGACCCTAGGGCGGTTAGAGGGGCCAGTGGACGCAGCTTTAGAGTGCAGGATCGTGGCAGGGATCTCGTTGAGGGCCTCCTTAATCTCCCTGATACAAGTGAACCCATTCTTTTGCCTGATCATGTGCATCTGGACCTCAGGATAGGACCCCAGGGTGGAGATGATGGCGGTGATGGCGTCATCCAGAGTGATATGGTTTGTCATAACCAAAGGTTGTGCCTGAGCGTAGAACCAGTTGGCAAACTCCATAGGGTTTTCTCCTTTGTTAAGTCAAATGCCCATGAACGCTTGCTTCTGGTTGGCCAAGGTTTGGTTACTGCCAAACTCTTGGATCAGGGCGGTGCAGACCTGTTCCCAGGTGTTACACTCCTTCAGATGGGGAGTCATGATTTCCTGGGCGGTGCTGTCTAGGCAGGAGTGGATGTGCTTCACCTTTTGTTGATTGGTGGCCTCCTCCATGGAACTCTCATAGGCATACAAGAAGGAGGCGATACTCTCCCATCTGGGGGTGAACCTTTCCTTGAAGCTAGGTTTAAAGTTAGCGACAATAGGAGTGGAAAGGGTGTTAACGCCTGGGATAGGTGTCAGCTCTGAGATCTCCATTTCTGCATATTCTCAAGGAACCCGCTGATCTAACCGCCTCCGCAAGCCTTCTAAGTCTTCTTGGATGTATTCCCAATTTTGACTGAGGGTGGAAGCGGACGCCTTGCTGGCAACCTGCTCCTTTAAGGATTGAATCTCGGCGTTCTGTTGTTGGAGCTGGTTTTTGATGGTGGCCAACTGGGTTTCAAACCCATGACACGTTGTTTCAAGCTGGGAGATGCGAGCGTTGGTAAGCCTCATGAAAGCGCTGAGGTTATCCATCTCATCTGACAGCGCTTTGATGGAGACCCTGGGGTTGAGGGGGACACCATCTGATCAGAGCTTGCACCCCAATGCCACCTTTTGGATCTGGTCCCACAGGGCAGCCAGGGCGGTTATTATATCCCTTCGCCAGGGGTCTTTGGGTTCGCCTGAGGTTGGGGGCCTGAAGGCCCTTGAGGCCCACGCGGTCCCTCAGGTCCAGCTGGCCCTTGACGCCCTTTGGGACCTTCTGGCCCCCTAGGCCCTTCTGGCCCAGCATCCACAGGGGGATAGTCATGAGAGGCCAGCTCTCGGTAGTGCTGCTGTAGGGACCATAGCAGTTCTTTGACTTGTTGTAAATGCTGGGTCCATGTCACTTCAAACAGCTGGGCGTTTTGGCAAAACTGCTCCTCGAGGTAGCCAGAGATGCCACTATCTAATACCACAACTTGATCGCGGATCTCATTGATTAATCATCAGTTATCAAGTATAGCTTCACAATTGTCATGCATGAAGGAGGAGGCAGCGTTATAGAAGTCAATAATATAGGAATGTAAATTTTGGGTGAGCCCTAGGTGGTGGGAGACCTCCTGATGGTGTAATCCTACTAACTGGAGGAGGTGATGAATTGTGGGATGGATGAAGTTATGAAGGTAGCGATCAGGCCCCAAGGTAAGCTCCCCAGCAGGTAATATGGCTGAGGCGTAGAGGTCCCACATTGTGGATGGTATGGCGGAGGCATGGGAGCAGCTGGAGTGGGCGCCCTCAGTGTAGATGCTGTGGACTAATTGTTGAATGACATCATTGGTATGTTCAAACTGAAGTTGATATTGGCTCCCATCTAGGGAGGGCAGCGAGAGTTGGAAGGCGGCACAGAACTCTAGCCTTTCCAGCTGCAAGGGCAGTGTTGCATACCACAAAGTACTAACCCATTGAGTAACGCTCCTCGATTGACCAGTCATTTGGTCGTCAGGGCTGCTATTGGTTTCCATTTTTTGTGATAGAAGTTTTCACTTAGGTCAGCTCAGAGCCCCTGTAGTGAGCACCACTTCTGTCAGTGCTACAGTTCCTTGGACTGGCGCTGGGGTTCATGGTGGCTCAAAGCTGGAAAAATTGGAAAAGAGCACTGAAGAGGAAACGGAAAAAAATGAGTTAGTTTACTGAATAATTTATTAAATTAAAATGCTTCAATATTTATAGGGTGCATCAGGACTCGGTGCCTTCAGGATCTTCAGAGCCTCATCTGATCAGGATCTTTACTGATCTTCTGGAATGGCCTCCTTGAGGGCGTCCTCAATGGGTAGCGTCGCTCACCTGACTGAAAGGGTGGAAAAGCCGCTCCACGTGACTCAGGAATAGGTGAGGATGATCCTGAAAGAGTTTTTTCTTGGTTAGGTTTAACGACCAATTTGGCACAGCTGGATTCAGAAGATGGGAATTCGATACAATTTTTATCTTGAATCCTGACACCACTGATAGCCACAAGAGTTTCTGAGTGCAGAATACTGCAAAAACCCATTTGGCCGCTTCTGGAAACAACTGGGACAACAGATCCACTCCTCATGAAAGCAGACTTGAACTAGACATATTATCCTTACCTAAAGAGGGTTTTGGCTCAAGGGAAGCCAAGGCCTGTTGAATTTCCGAGTTACTCTCAGGAGAAAGGTGGGGAACCACGACAACAGGATTGTGAAAAGTCTGAGACCACCAGTTATAAGCAGGAAGGGTGGGCACTTACCAATTGATAGTTGAAAGAATAACGCTGAGACGACCCAAAACAAAACCAAACGAGAAACTGTGGTGAGCACAATTGTGGCAGTGACAAATGGCCAGTGCACCCAGTTTACTAATAATGAAAGTCCCACATAGATAATTCTCATGCACGTATAATAAAAAGGTTGGTTGACTAATGTTAAGAGAGTGTTTGTAATTCACTCATTCCCAGAAAGGTGGTGTGGGATGCAAACCCACACTGATAGGGAACTAGCCATTGGGAATGGGAAACAAGGCACCTCAAACGGTGCCTGTGCCATAGGTACCCCAGGCAAGGGTGTAAAGCGCAACATATAATACCAGGTAGGTAAGAAACATCACAGCTTAATTTTACCCAGATGGGAGTCCATAATCAAGTGTAAATCGATGGCAGAAGGTTTGGGTTTTCAAGCTGGTGGGGTGGGAGTGGCCCAAAAGAGCACCTGAAACCTTTGTAAATTGGGAAAGGATATAGTGGTCAACATAGTTGGAGACCTCCTTGAAGAGGTCTGCACCCAATTTCGCCCAAGGAACCATAAGAAAACGTAAAAATAGGTATTTCAATTTGTGAAAAGTCGACCAACAAGGAATGTTGGTTGTGAAAACCATAATTAAACCGAGACGGGGTAATTATGGGTCAGCATAATTGTGCCCAAACCTAGATGCTCCAATAGGAAAAACGCTCCTGTCCGATTTGGTAGAATACACCAAAAGTGCCTTCACTTGAGTGATCAATTGAAGCTGTATTCTACCTGAGCACATGATTTTGTAACTCAAATGGGATTTAAACCTCGTTCTCTAATTAACCAAATCAAACCATCTTTGTTTATTACGTAGATTGGTATATCAACGCCTAGGCTGAGATAAGGGGCTGGGCGCTTTGCACCCCATTAGTACCAACCTGGGCATATTTTACTTGTACCCAGCGTTGATCTAGTGCGGCCTTAAGATCAGGAAGATCCTGAAGTTTCACCTTCTGGGCCTTATCTTGGCATTGGTTCTCACTATTATGTCATTTAACCATGACAGCCTTATCCTTGGCATTGGTTCTCACTATTAAGTCATTTAACCATGCCAGAATCGCCCAGCTTATAAATCTGATTGAAAGTTTGAAGGCTCTTAGACATTCCTTCAGGTATGGACAAGCAAACGCGGTCATATGCCTTTTCCTGGTGTTTGAATACCAAAACTCTAGTTGCTTTAACTGACATATGTTGGCGATGAAGTGTATATTGGTCTAGTTTGTACGCCCTGATTGAATCCAAACTGATTGGGAAACATAAAAGGAGGCTATTGTGCCTAATATGGTGGCTAAACTTTTTGTAAGTAATTTTGTATTGGTGTTAGAGGGTGTAATTGGGCGCTAGTTGGCCACGTCCAATTTGTCGCCCTTTTAAATAGGGTTAAGACATAGGAAATCTGGCCAAAAGGCAGAAGACACTGGTTTATTGATGCCAAGAGAAGGGGGCGATTTGCTTGAAGTATTTTTTGTAAAATACATAGTGTATCCCGTCAGGCACTGGCTTTTCCTACGTGGTGCACCATGGACTATGTCCTAGAGCTCCTCCTGTGTTATTATATTTAGAAGGTTATAGTCTGGTGGTGCGCTTTTGAATCCAGCAGTGTGTATAAGAACTTTGATTTCTTGGGGGTAAGTTGGGGTGTCATGGTATAGTTCAGTGTAGTAACGGTATACTTCCACCTTAACCTCTGCTGGGTCATTTGCCACGGTGTCGTAATCATTTCAGACCTGTGTGCATGTGGGCTGGTTGCCATAAAATTGTACTTGTGGAAAAAGTACATCAAGAAGGATTCACCTTCTTTTATAAACTTACCTTTTCGATACTTTGATTATGTGCTGGTGTTCAAAGATGAGGGCGTTTAGGCGGGCGGACATTTCCGCCCAATTGCGCTCCAGATGAGGCTATAACCTGACTTTAGGGTGTTGAGCACAAGGTGGTCCAATTTCACCAAGGTGCGTCTAATTGTGGCTGTGTCAGCAGTTTACTTACGTGAGGAGGGATGGCAAATTTTATTTATTAGTTTGGCTTTGAACTTTGCCCATATTTAATGGGATCTGATATAAATGGAGTTGCAGATTTGGGTTCATGGCCTTGTGTTCAACCCAGTTGATAGCTTGGGAAATTTATGCCTTTGGGTGTAGCTTCCTCCAGGTTGACGCCTGTGTGGGAGTTTGGGTTGGCGTGAGCTGCACTGAAACAATTTGGTGATCAGAGAAATTGAGTTTTTTGTTGAGAAGTTGGAGATGTTCAACCGGTTGGTTTTTGAGGTGAGGATGTAGTCAATGCAGCACATTGAGATGAGCGTTCCCTCACGTATGTTGGGGCGGATCATGTGGGGAAGGAGTGGTGACCTGGGGAGAGGGTATCGTGTAGGCCAAGGGATCCCTTCATTGCACAGAATTTAATGTTCCACATTGGATATCCACTGGGTTAGGCCATCAGTCCATGTTGGGGTTATCCCAGAAGTTAAACTCGCCCAACAGGATGGTATCTGGTGGGAGGGTGACTGTTGAGATGTTTTTGAGGAATTGTTTCCTCTCAGTTGCGGTGCATGGTGCATAGATGCATGCTATCAAGGTTGTGTCCTCTTGGCTTGCAATCATTGCTACCAGGATGCGGCCATGCAGATGAGAAGAGGAGCTAGTGAATTTTAGTTTTTCGTTATTTCAGATGACCACCTCACAGTGGGATGTCCATACCAATAGGGATGGTGAGACCCTGGCTGACCAGGATCCCTCTTCTCCCTGTAGACAATGGGTTTCTTGGATGGGCAAGATATCTACAGGGGTTTTTTGCAAGATGCCCAGCTTTTTGGCTTGGGGCGCTTGAGCCCTGTCTACCGCTATGTTTAGCACCCCTATTGATACTGAGGTGCCTGAGTCGCCTCAGGAGCGGTTGGGACGACCATCCATCCCAAACCAACCATTCATTGTCTTGAACTTGAGCCATGAAACTGGCCAGTCCACTCTGTGTTATTTTCCAAACCCTTACCCTAAGCTAATTTTTGAGGGTCTTGCAGTTTGGTGTGGTGTGCTTATTGGTTTCTGTGGTTGCGGTGTTCAAATTTGTAGCATTTGGGTCCTGCAATTTTTCCCATTGCGGATCTGTAAGTCCTTCTAAGTTCACTTGATTGATGACACAAGGTAGTTCAGTCAAACTGTTGAGATTATTTTCAGCTTGGGCATTCTGCTCTGATTGGGTGGCTTAGTTAATTTCCTCTATGTCCTCCTGAATTTGGCTAGGGACAAGAAAAGAGGCTACGAGTGATGCAGCCTTGGCAGCCGCCATTTGCAAGCCTTCTGTACCGTTTTGTGTAGTTTGGGTGATACTGGGTCTATGAGAATATATTGCCCATTTTCCCCAGAGGAAGGCGTGGTTGGCATCAGCTTTTTGCCAAAGTCTTTATCACCTTGTACATGGCGTCATCACAGAAGTTTGGGGCCAAAACCTGAACTCCTTTTTAGGGCATACGTGTTCCTTGTGCCCTAATGCGTTGCAGTGGTTGCAGATAGGCGGTGCATGTTCTGGTGTGATGTGGAATACCTTTCACATTTCCCCATCTGGGAGGTGAAGCACGGCTGTTCATGGGATTCTTGTGAGGTCTGTAGCCACCTTGGGGATTATGTGAAACATAGCGAGTGTTTTTTATGTGCATAGGTTTAGCATCAGGTGAAATTGCTGAAGTTCAAGTTGTTTAATTTTTTCAATAGATGACGAGCCCCATTTGGAGCTCCTTAATTACCTTGTGGGGAAGGTTGGTAGGTAGCAAGTCAAAGGAGATGAACAAAGTGCTCAATTTTTTTCATCTAGTGCACTTGGTGACCTAATTTGTTTGCCCTTGAGGAGGACAATTTTGATGCAGGCTTTTGTGGCAGCATCTTCATCTTCTTTATTTTCAATATAAATCAATATAGCCATGGAGGATGGTATGGGTGGTAACATACACCACGTGGGGGAATCTGGAGGCCTGTGCCTCTCCCACTTTCACCCGCAGAGTTGGAGTCTCAGTCCCTAAGAAAAGTTGGAGCACATTCATTACCTTCAATAGGGGTAGCCACATATTGGATTCCCATATATAAATTTTTGTTTCACGGTGAACTCCACAAACCCAGATGGTGTCTGAGTTTGTGGTTTAACGGCGGCATTGGTTCCCAGTCCCCCTCCAGGGCATTTCTTGCCCTTCGGTGCACCATTTTGTCCATTGCCTAATATGGCTTTCACCCACTATAATTGGAATTTGTTAAAATCGCCCATCTCTCCTGTGCGATTATCAAAAATTGCTGTTTGAATCAAATTGTATCAACTAATGCTTTTTGTTTATAGAAAGAAAAGCCCTTGATGATACCAACTTATTTAACATCAAACTTAACGGCTACTTCCATTACACTTTCCTACTATACTATTCATTCAAAAACCTCTCCCTTCTCACTCTCACGCTCAACTATTAACCCTTGGTTTTCCTCAGTGGATTTAACATGCTCCGCTTAGTAAATCCCTATTTGCTACTATCTAAGGATTTTGATTGAACATTGAGGCTTTGGCAGAATATCCTCAATTCTCCAGATTATAATTGCTTTGATCAATTCACTTTGCCTCAAAATAATCTATGGACCAATTTTGAGGCTTTCTTCTAATCTAGATTATGATCCGTTGGAGCTATAGCTTATTGTCCAGTCATATTGGAATCTCAACAGGGTCTATGTTAGATCAGGGACCAATGATTGACGATTTGTTATGAGCTTTGCTCAACATTCAAATTTCTAATGATTTAACTCCTACTGAGTTTAACAAAGTTCACGCTCTATAGAAGTCCTTCAGTGACATCTATTCCAAATCTGATACTGACTATGGGCATATGAATGACTAGAGTCACACCATTGATGTTGTAATGCACGCTTATTTTATCCAAGCTTATTGGAAATCAAAAATAGAGGAGCTCCGAATTGTAGACGGAGCTGAAACATTTACTGGAAGAGATGCTACTGGTGCCTTCTCAAAGCTCTTGGTCATCCCCTCTATTGTTCATAATAAGAAAGGTGGTCAAGGTAGTGATGAGCTATTACAAACTTAATAACCTCACCAAAAAGGATAGTTATCCTATTCTCCAAATTGATGACTCTTTGGACCAACTCTCTGGATCCAAGGAATTTCTGCTATGGACTTGGCTAGTGGATTTAGCAGATGGACCTTTCTCCATAAGACCTGGAGGAATATGCGCTTATCTGCAGTGAAGTCTTATTTCATCCCATTCAGGTACCCTAGGGAATTATGTGCCTACCACGCTTCAGCGAGTCATGGACCACATACTGTAGGATCTTAAGCTAAGTTGTGTGATCGTCTATCTTGATGACATCACCAACTTCTCTTAAACTTTCAGCAAGCATCTCTTTCACCTAAATGAAGTTTTCCAATGCTTGAAGGCCCCTCACACTGAGCTAAAGCCCTCCAAATGAATTTTACTTTAGAATAATTTAGATTTTTGGGCCACGCTATCTCCCCAAAGGAATTCAGCCTCTACATGACAAAGGTGGGAAGATTTAAAAGATAGCTGCGCCTAAAAAACTCCATGACATCCAGGTATCCTTGGCATGATGGGATATTACCATCAAATCCTCCCCAAATTCGCTCAGCTCAGTGAGCCCCTTGTATGCCTCTTAGCAAAGTATACCCCTTTCTATTAAGGAGTTTAACAAAAGGCATCTGAAACGCTAAAAAATAGCTGCAGCGACGCCAATCCAACGCTGCCTTGACTATGATAAACCCTTCATGCTGTTTACTGATGCCTCTAACTACGCTGCTAAAGCTACTTTGGCTCACTGGATGAGCATTGTGTTGATCATCCTGTTTTATACTTCAGTAAGATGCTTTTCAAGGCAGAATGCAACTATAGCGTCACTGGGAAGGACTGCCATTCTGTCTTGCTCACGACTTTTATTACCATCCTTCCTTATATGGAATCTCATTCATAGTGGGTGTTGTAAAATTGGCGGCATCAATTAGATACGCTGGTAATTTTAGCACAGGGTTTGACCCACTGAGCAATTGGAACCAATGATGTGATGATTGTGGTTCACGAACCAACAGTATAGATGTATATATAAAGATGGAGCGCTTGCTCCCACAACCTCTTTATTAAATAACCTTATAACGCGGATTCTTCTATATTCCGCTTCTTTTCTAACTCCTAAACAACAACAACCCTCTTAATCTCCCCACTCACTTATATTACAGCGGCTTGAACGATACCATGCTCATAGCTTTTGATTATTTGGTTCCACTGTTCCCTTCGTTCTGACTAGTTAATTTCTAATTCACTATCGCCCTATTGTAGGCAATTTCATTTGTATTTGTCAAATGTTGACAACGCCTTATTCCAAGCGCTTAAATTACCATTGCTGGTTTGATACCAACAGATTCCATTCGATTTGCCATATCAACTTAGTGTTTATCATCTAGTCATATTGTAATAATGACATTACCCCCTCCTTGACTGGATGATGAGGCTCCTATTGCTTATATGCTCGGAGGAATTTCGCATGCACTTGGTTGATGATCTAAGCACTAACAGGGTCCTTAATAGTGTATGCTTCAACCCCAGTTTTCTCAATGACTTTGAATGGACCAATCCATTTACTGGCCAGCTTGTCCTTCCAGCTGAACCCATGCTGGTCATGGAAGAGAACCATGTCACCTTCCTTGAATGACACCAATCCACTATGGCGTATCTGATCATCTGCCTGATTCTTAAACTTCTTAGCCAAACTGAAGTAATATGCTTCGGTTTGTAGCTTGATCAGAATGTTCGTGAGGTTAGTCAAATAGCGGTGGGGTTCTAATCTGCCAGTGTCTTCTACATACTAATAAAGCAACGCCGGAAGAGCTGGGTGTTGTTTATAGTTTTTGTAATGGACTCTTTCCCATGGTGGAATGGTAACTAATGTTATATGCAAACTTGGTGGGGGAAAGGAGGGAGCTTCAATCAAAAGGGCAATCCGCTACTAATTTTTGGAGTATGTTCACCAGAGTTCCATTCACTTGTTTGACCATTCCATTGGACTTGGGGTGGTATGGGGTCAAAAGAACTCCGCGGATCCCCATAGGATCATCCAATTTAGGAAGTATGTGCAAGGTGAAGTTGGTGCCATTATCAGTGAGAATAAACTGAGGGCAACCATGCCGCTGAATAATGCATTCTAGCACAAATTTAGCTACTGTAATGGCCCCCAGATCTCATATCACCCACGCTTTGACTCACCAGGTCAAGTGGTCGATCGCCACAATAATGTACCTACAACAGTTAGCCCCTTTCAACAAGGGCCCAACAACATCTAGGGAGACCGTATGCCAAGAAAAATGTGGTTTTACTAACTGATATGACGTTGTACAACGGAACAGCTTCTCCACTTGGCACTGATGGCAACAGGAAATAATTTTGAGCACATCAAAACTCATACTTTCCCAATAGTACTGTGGGCGTAACAACTCCATAGTCTTATGCATGCCACCATGTCCGACTGCTCTGTGAGTGCTCATAATGATTCCCAACCATGTGGAGGGCTGCGGGATATTCACCATAGAATTGCCAATTTGTTTATACAGTTCTCCATTCTGTTGGAAGCTATTTGAGCTCAATTTGTTTAACATTTTGATTACTTGAGGTGGTTTGTCATTGTATTTACCGCTGAGCATCTTATCATACATCACGTTGCTAAGGTCTGCTGTCACTGCAATAGTTGGTAACTGAGATAAACAGTCCGCGTTCTGATGCTTCGCTCCCAGCTGATGGAGAATCTCAAAATCGTAAGCCTGTAACTTGAGAGCCCATTGAGACAAACGTCCTTCTGGTTCTTTGAGATTTTGCAACAAGTGTAATGATGCGTTATCAGCTATAACTTTAAACTTTACCCCATGTAGATAGACTCTGTATTGTTTATATGTGTAGATTACTGCTAAGCACTCTCACTCAGTCACAGTATAGTTACGCTCATGACAGTTTAAACTATGACTACAGAAAACAACAGAATGTTATTCTCCCTCATCTTCTTTCTGAGAAAGTACTGCCCCAACAGCGGAAAGGGATGCATCCATCTGATTAATAGATTCTCAATCAAAGTTTGGGTATCACAGCACTGGTGCACTACTCAACGCCATACGAAGTGCATCAAAAGGAGATTGACAACGTTCCGTCCACTCAAACACAGTGTCCTTTTTTAACAACTCAAATAGCGGGCCCCCAATACAGCTAAAATAAGGGATAAAGCGTTGATAGTAACTGACCATCCCCCAGAAATACCTGTATGTCACACTTATTATTAGGTGTAGCCATTTTGCTGATGGCCTCCACCTTAGCCAGTTGTGGCTGAAGTCCAGTTACATCTACCATAAAACCCAGATATTCTAGCTGATCTTTAAAAAGTTGCACTTTTGAGTTAATTTTTATGTTTGCCTCAGCCAACTGACGGAATACTGCTTCAAGGTGGTCTAGGTGCTCTGAAAAGGTTCGAGAGAAAAATTTGTTAATATCATCGAGGTATACTAGAACGCATGAAAGTTTTAGGTCACCAAGAATATTGTCCATGGCCTGGCGAAAAGTAGAAGGAGCGTTACACAGTCCTTGAGGCATCCATGCTGGTTGAAAAAGGCCTTTAGAGGTGATCACAGCGCATTTTTCCTGTTCCGCCAAGGGTAACTTGATTTGCCAGTAGCATGATATTAAGCATATTGCAGAAAAGTAGCGGGTACCCCCTAATTGGTCCAGGGCACCATCAATTCTTGGCAAGGGGTATGAATCCTTCTTTGTAATACTGTTGAGTTTTTCAATAGTCTATTACTACCTAGTTGGTGCCATCCTTTTTTTTACTATCATAACAGGTGAAGCCCATGGGCTCTTGGATGGCTCAATCATCCCTTATTGTAATAACTTGTCAATTTCTTCAGTAACCACATCTTCCGCTGCCCAATAATGGCAGATCAGCTGAGACCTTATCAGAGGATGATCACTGGTGTCCAATTGATGGACCACCCCCTGAGCACACCCTAAATCATGATCATCAACAGCAAAAATCCCCTTATATTTCTGTTATAAAGCCATTGCTTGATCTTTTTGTTCATCCGTTAATCCTGTTAAATAACTCCGCGGTACCACCATTAGTACATCAACTGATGGTTCAAGCGGTAGTCCAAATTCATCCAATGATCTAAAATCATGAACCTGATGGACCTCTTCTATGAGGATCAGATGTAGGTATGCTATAGTTTGGTGGCGGCGGATTTGCATTGGTTCGCTCTGCAGGTTTGCTAACAAAACCCTTATCTCTCCATGTCCCAGGAGTATAATTCCTGGAGCCACATGCGGCTCAAAGCATGTTTGATGATAGAGCCCAATAACTTTCCCGTATAACTCACTCGGCACTTCTACCTCTAACTCAGTATTCACTAAGACTTGATGGCCAGAAGGGATGGATATGGGCCCTGCCACTCGAAGAGGTATTCTTTGATATTCATAGATCTGCTGGGTAAGGGCCCAAGTTTTGCGCTTTAGTTAATGGTAGCGAAAGGGCCATACCCCATCACTATAGGCAAAATTGATATGGCTTGTATGCACCAGATCCTTTGGTACTCCCCTGGAGGTAAAATAGATTGGAATCCGTCGCCCCAAAATAGTGAGAGTCTCTTCCATCATGTCAACAACAGCCCCATAGTGTCGCATAAAGGCAGTCCCAATCAACAGATCATAGTGGTTTTTTGGTAATACAATTTCTGGAGCCACCACAACAACGGATCCAAACTGCAAGGGAAGCGCGCTATACACGCCTTCAGAGACTGTGGTTTCTGCCCCATCAGTCCCATACACCTTGCGGTGGTCTATGTCAGGTTTTAAAGATAACTTCGCCACCAACTTAGTGGAGACAATGTTAACAGGAGCGCCCATATCAATTATAGCTCTTACTTGGGTCTTGGCTACCACAATGTCACAGTAGGTGCACTCCAAGTAAGATAAATGTCAGCTATTTTCTACGTGTACATTCAGCTGTTCATGTTTTTCCAGGAATTTTATAATGCTTGCACTGAATGCAGGGTACTCTGATTAAATATCATCCACTGGAAGGGCGACCTCTACTCCTCTTAAAGATAATGGATTTGCAATTGGTTCTAGCTGGTCTGGAGGGCTATGGTCAAACATTTGACAAGTGTAAGGCTTTGGTTGCTCCAGAAACCTTGTGTCCGCCGTTTCTTAAGCTTGTATTTGAGACAGCACATTTACTTCCCCAACTGGCTGTTGGTAGAGGGAAGCATCACCATACTGGTAGGCTTCTGCTGCACTTAATACAGTAGCTTCAGGTGGGACGTATGAATTCGAGAAAGCGGAAGTAGTGAGCCCCAACACTACTCTGATCTGACTTTTCCCTGATAACCTAGATCCTGGTGTACACAAGGGATCAGTTGATCAGGGCACAGTCATCTCATGTGCCCATTGTGATTGCAATTAAAACAATGTACTCCATAGGGCCTACGTCTGTGCTTAATATAAGCTGGTCCTCTTGGAAAGTTATTCTGAGGATGACCGGCGTAATCAGACCCACATTGGTAGATTGACCGCTATCAATCAGCGTAGTTAGGGTTGAAGTGGTAGTCAGCCAGTTGTTGCTCACCAGTTATGGGATAGATGGTGAGCTGCGGGGAGTGGCCTGGCATCATCTGCATTGACGGGTTGCTTTCCTCCCCATAGTTAGGGTAGGCCTCAGTGACTGTGTGAACCTGCTCGATATTGGGTGGAGGGAAATTTACAGCTAACCGACGTACAAACTGAACAAGTTTAAGAAGAGGTACATCCTCCTCTAACAATGAAGCCATAACATTGTAGAGCTCTGGATATGGCTTCACCACAGAGGCCATTGAAATGCATACATCAGCTTCAGCTAGAATTCCAGCCCCATCAACACATGTGCTTCTGTTGTAAACTGCTCAGAAAATTCAGTGGGACTCTCATTTCATTGAAACACAATGGTCAGAAACTCGGCTTTCCACTGGGTCATCTTTGCTTTTCCACTGAACAACTGTATCACTGTCTCCTTGACTTCTTGGTAAGTAACGGAACTGTCTGGAAGGTAACAAACAACTTGATCAGCACTTCCAACATCCAAGGTGGAGATTAAAAGTTTCGCCCTGCACCAGTATGAGGCACCTTCAGTTGCAAACTCAAATTGTTAAAAAAATTCCATGAATATTGCCTTCACGATCAAAAGGCGTCAGCTGAGCACAGCAGACTTCCTGGAGCAGCTCATTTTGCCTTTTGAGCACCGTGTCCAATGCAAGTTTCAACTCCTCATATGCGCTGATCTTATTATGTCATGCGGATTCCTTTTTAAAGCAACCTAGGGGAGACATAGCAGGTGATTTGAATTTTATTATTTGTTACTGATCAATGGTCCCCTGTAGTGAGCACCACTGTTAGAGAATCAGCGGTATCAAGTAGATACGCATGCAATTTTAGCACAGGGTTTGACCCACTGAGCAATTGTAACCGATGATGTGATGATTGTGGTTTGTAAACCAACAGTATAAATGTATATATAAATATGGAGCACTTGCTCCCAAAACCTCTTTATTAAATAACCTTATAGCTCGGATTCTTCTATATTCCGCTTCTTTTCTAACTCCTAAACAACAACAACGCTCTTAATCGCCCATATCACTAATATTACTTTGGCTTGGACGATACCACGCTCATAGCTTTTGACTATTTGGTTCCACTGTTCCCTTTGTTCTGAATACTTAATTTCTAATTCACTATCGCCCTAAAGTAGGTGAATTCATTTGAATTTGTCAAATGTCAACATTGCATTATTCCAAGCATTTAAATTACCATTGCCAGTTCAATTCCAACAGATTCCATTCAATTCGCCATATCAACATAGTGCTTATCATCTAGTCATAACGGAATCATGACAGTGGGTTTCTGACTACGCTTTTATAAAGTGGTTACAAAATATGAAGGATCTCATTGGGTGGTGGCACACTGAGCTTTGAAGCTCCAGCACTATGTTATGACCATTGAGCACTCAGATGTAACGGTCAAGGCGTTGCCTGACCACCACATAGTCCTAATCTTCTCTAGGGCGATATTTGGGCCAGGGGAGAGGTGCTCGACCGCTCCAATTATTGTAAATGGCAATCTGACAAATCAGATGCCTCAAAATTGGAAGCAATATCAAATTGAAAGGCTGACGAGGAAATGAAGCCTCATAAATGGCGTTCTGGCCAACCAGATGCTGCCAAATCCAATATTGCTAAATGTGGCAATGAGGGATCAGACCCTCGGATGTGAATTTCTGACCAATTGGAGGCCAAATCCCTTGCATTTGGGAGTATTGACAAGGATGAAAATCCTTGTAAAATGGCGCTCTGGCCAACCAGATGCCGCCGAACAAAATATTCCCAAAAGAGGCTTTGAACCAATATTGGGGAATATGGGCGAGGGGAATGGCCTGGGCTTTGAGAGCAATTCAAAGCTGAATAATGAATGCGGAAAAGTTTCCGCAACCATAGGGTACCCAGCCTGAGTTTGAGAATGGGTCTTAATGCCAAAATTGAGGGTCTAGATTCTCAAATAGGGCCCACCACCAGGAAAATGCCCGCGGACTTCGTGGGAACAGGACCTGCTCTTCCCCAATAAGCTCAGTATAAATCTGAGCAGGCGAAACTGTTTAAAGAAGTTTAATCTTCTATAAACTCAAATAAAACTTAATAAATTCTAAAATTAGTTTTGCGCTTTTGCAAATCACTTTATTAAGAAAACCCAGAAACCCCCTTATGGACAGCAGTTCAGACTTTGAAAAGGCCATCCAGTCCTTGTACGCCCTCTCAGGGGTCAGGCCCTCCTTCTGAGCACCAGCATCGTCTTAACTGTGATCCTAACCTTTGTGGTACAGTGGTTTCCGCATAGTTGAATTTGGGATCTCTCCACAGCAGGGCTATCCTGCCTGTGGGCACTCACTTGGGCACTCTTGCCCAACTGCTTTGTAGCAGTTTTCAGAGACCCCGTCCATCACATTAGAAGAAACTCATTTAATTTGATGTCTTTATTCCTGGACATGGTGGACAAGACATCTGAACGCGCCCTGCCTGCGTGGTATGAACACCCAACAACGTTTTTGATGGTCATCTTCTTTCTTCTATTTCTCCTAAGAGAAGTCATCCCGTTTCCTTCCATCAAAAGGGCATACCAACGTCTACTTTCAACTTGAGCAGGCCGCGTCTGAGTTCCGACAGGTCCTCACCCCAGGAGAGTTGAGCACCGTTGCACGCCACCTTCTCGCGTGTGAAAATCCAAGCCCAGCTGACCATGGCGTCAGGAGGAATGGACCCAGTGTCACTCCAGATTGCTCAGATAGTAACCGCCCTACCCAGAAACCTAGCGGATTGGTTCACTGAGCTACTTGAAACCCAGACGATGCTCCCTCCCACCTTGGAGGAATGTCTCCAACTGGTTGAGAGAGTGGCTACACCGAATGACTCCCAAGACGCATCATGGTCCGCCCTTCTGAGCCTAACTCAAGGAAAGATGTCAGTCATGGAGTACGCCCGTGTGTACCGCCCTTTGGCCAAGGCTGCCAAGGTCACAACTACTCAGATAGCACAAATGTTCCGCCAGAACCTCCACCCAGACATCCTTACAGCACTGGCTGCCACTCGCCTTAGAGCTACCCTCAATGAGGAGATTTCAATTGCGACCCAGGTAGAGGGCCAACTAGTGTTAGTGCAAGCAAAGGCCCATACCGGAGTACAACATGGAGATTTCCGCGGCAGCTGAGCTGAGTCCGAGCCAGTCTCCAACCACCCGCAGGAGTCCACACAGGGTTCGCCCTCTGGCTCCGCCAATGGGGTAAACTCTTTGAGAAACCACAGAGAGGGACACCCTTGTACCTCCTACAACTTCCGCCCTACTCCTGCGCGCGTTGCTACCATCAATAAAGGAAATACCTCGTCTTATCTCTATGTCCCCTATTTGTTACAGCTCTGGGGAAGAAAGAGGGAGGATCAGCTTTGGGCGCTGGTGGACACTGGAGCGGAAGAGAACTATCTAGATCACGGGTTAGCAAAAGAGATGAGGCTGGAAATGGAATGGAAGGGAGCCGTGACGCTGGCAGACACCTTAAAAACGGTTAGCAGTTGGAAGATCAAGACCCAGGTGCTGCTGCGGCACGGTCCTCACACCTTCCAAGAGTCATTCAGCGCCATTTAAAATCTGCCTCATCCCATAATCCTGGGCATGAAGTGGTGGCACAAGTACTCCCCTCATTTCAAACTGCAGGAGCGCCTGGTATTGCTACACCCCAAGAACCAACCCCCAGTGGCACTAGATTTCTTCACCACTGGAGGAGGGAAGCCTGGGGTGAACGCAGTAGTAGGGCTGGAGACAGAGGCGGACATACCCAACGAATTTCGTGCATATGCTCACCTGTTCAAGAAGAACAAAGCTCCCTCTACCACCCCAAACGGTCCTTACCCTTTCACCTTCAGGTTCAAAAAGAATGCGGAGTTCCCCAAGGGTTGTCCCATCTACCCTTTGAACCTTAAGGCGAGGACGGCCCTTGAGGTCTATGTCAAGGAAATGCTGGAGCGCGGGATTATTGTTCCATCCAAATTGCCAGAGGTGTCACCAATACTCCTAGTCCCAAAAGCAAGTGGCGAGCTTCAGCTGTGTGGACTACCGGTGGCTGAATGCAATGACCGAGTCTGACCCCTACCCCATCCCTCTGATGGAGACCATCTCTCAGATGATCTCAGGTAGCCAGGTTTCTAAGTTGGACCTAGTTGACGCGTTCAACCAAGTTCTGGTAATCGCCAAACAACAACAATATACGGCTTTCAAGTGCCACTTAAGAGTCTTTGATTACAAGGTGATCCTTTTGGACTCAAGAACGCCCCAGCAGTATTTCAGCGTACCATAGACAACGCCTTAGGAAGCCTGATTGGAAAATGTTGTGTGGCGTACATGGACGACATACTTATGTTTTCCAGGACCAAGGAGGACCACAAAGGAGATGTGCTGATTGTGCTGAAAGCCCTCAACAAGGCGGACCTCCACTTGAAGCCATCAAAATGCGAGTTCTACAAGGATTAAGTCTCCTTCTTAGGGAATGTAGTCTTCCAAGGTGGAACAGCTATATGCCCGGACAAGCTGAAGGCAGTAAGGGAGTGGTTGGCCCCTAAGGATAGAACGGGCGTTATAAGTTTCCTGGGCGTGGTGAACTTCCTAAGGAGGTTTGCAAAAGACCTGTCCAAGATGGCGGCCCACCTAACTCGCCTGACAGGGCAGGTCCCGTTCCATTGGGGAAAAGAGGAGGAGACAGCCTTCCAAGCCATCAAGGAGAGCCTCATGAAGGCACCAGTACTAGCCCATCCCGACGCCAACCGTCCCTTCATAGTGGAGACTGACGCCTCCAACTTTGCAATTGGGGCAGTCCTGCTACAAGAGGGAGAAGATGGGGTAGACCATCCCATAAGCTACTTTAGCAGGAAAATGCTGCCCGCTGAGACCAACTACCCCGTGTATGACATGGAGCTCTTACCGATTGTATCAGCCTTGGAGGAATGGCAGCACCACTTACTCTACGCCAAACATCCCTTTACTATCAGAACGGACCACAGAGCCCTCAAATTTTATGAGAGCCCAAAGCGCATGAACCAGCGCCAGGACAGATGGCACCTAGAGCTGGAATCTTATGATTTTAGGATTGTGTACAAGCCGGGGGAAAGCAACCTCATCCCAGATCTCTTGAGCGGGGACCCAGGTAAGTCCTTCCCAAGGGAGGAGCTGGATGCATACATCACCGCCACTATGTTGCCCTCAAATGTGTTCGCTGTCATCCAGAATGCCTCCAAGGAACTGAGGGAAAAGCTCCAGGCCGCCCAGCGAAGCTTAAAGTATGGGACAACATTGTGGAAGGACCTGGAGGAGGGGGTAGAGAATGAGCAACATAAGAATTTCTTTAAAAGGAAAGGCCTCATTCTCCACAAAGGGCGCCCATGGCTGCCCAACCGCGAGCTCCAGGAGGAGGCGATAAGCGCTTTCCACGACCACCCCTTGGCAGGATACCTCGGAAATGAGAAAACCATAGAGCTCCTGGCCTGAAGTTACTCCTGGCTGGGGATGCCCAGTGCCGTAAGGGAGTACATCCAGAAATGTGTCACTTGTGCTCATTCCCAGAACGTTAGGCAGAAGCCTTTAGGAAAACTCATGCCCCTCCAGATTGCGGAAATACCATGGTCCTCACTGAGTGTGGACTTCATAACAGGGCTTCCAAAATCAAAGGGATATGACGCTGTGATGGTGGTGGTAGACAGATTGACCAAGTACACGGAATTCTTTCCTTGTAACTACACCATCACAGAAAAGGGCATGGCGGATATCTTTGTTAATGAGGTGTTCGCCCGCCACAGTCTACCGGAGGAGATAGTATCGGATAGAGGCCCTCAATTTATCGCCCAATTTTGGCAACACCTACTTGAAAATCTTCAGATCAAGCCATGCAAATCCTCAGCTTACCACCCGCAGTCTGATGGCCAGACGGAATGAGTTAACCAAGTCCTCGAGCAGTACCTGAGATGCTACATGACTACACAACAGGAACGCTGGACGGACTGGCTAAGACTAGCCCAATTCACATATAATAATTTGACCCATTCGTCAACAGGAATGTCGCCATTCATGGCGAACTATGGGTTCCACCCAAAGATGATGGAAACCCACCCCAGAGGTCCAAATCCAGCGGCCAACGACTTGACAACAGAAATGAAGGAAAACCTGAAAGCCCTCCATGCAAACTTAGTTAAAGCGATAGATATGCAGAAGAGGAAGGCCGATGCTCACCAATACAAAGCCCCAGAGAAAAAGGAAGGGGACCTAGTGATTATCAACGCAAAGAACTACTCAGTGCTGGTAAGCTGTAGGAAATTTGGACCAGTCGCTCTGGGCCCATTCAAAGTCCTCCACCAGGTAAATGAAGTGGCGTACAAGCTTGAGTTCCCTGAAGGATCGCGGGAGCGCCCAGTGCTGCATGACTCACAACTTGGGAAGTATAAAAGGCCCTCTCCCAGAGAAACTGAAGCCTGTCCACTCGGGGAACCCAGGAGAGGTGGAGTATGAGGTGGAGGAGATCTTGGAGTCAAAAATCTCGTGGATAAAGTGTTGTTACCTAGTCAAATGGGTAGGATACCCAGTGGAGGAGTCCACCTGGAAGATGGCCGATGACTGCAGCAACTTCCCACAGAAGGTGGAGGAGTTCTGGAACTGGAGGGGGCTCTCATCTGGGGAGGGTGATGTAACGGTCAAGGCGTTGCCTGACCACCACATAGCCCTAATCTTCCCTAGGGCGATAGTCAGGCCAGGGGAGAGGGGCTCAACTGCTCCAATTATTGTAAATGGCAATCTGATGAATCAGATGCCTCAAAATTGGAAGCAATATCAAATTGAAAAGCTGATGGGGAAGCGAAGCCTCAGAAATGGCGCTCTGGACAACCAGATGCTGCCAAATTCAATATTGCTAAATGTGGCAATGAGGGATCAGACCCTCGGATGTGAATTTCTGACCAATTGGAGGCCAAATCCATTGCATTTGGGAGTATTGACAAGGATGAAAATCCTTGTGAAATGGTGCTCTGGCCAAACAGATGCCGCCGAACAAAATATTCCCAAAAGAGGCATTGAACCAATATTGGGGAATATGGGCGAGGGGAATGGCCTGGGCTTTGAAAGCAATTCAAAGCTGAATAATGAATGCGGAAATATTTCTGCAACCCTGAGGGTACCCAGCCCGAGTTTAAAAATGGCCTCGATGCCAAAATCAAGGGTCTAGATTCTTGAATAGGGCCCACCGCTGGGAAGACGCCCGCAGACTTCGTGGGAACAGGACCCACTCCTCCCCTCTTAAGCTCAGTATAAATCTGAGCAGGCGAAACTGTTTTAAGCAGTTTCATCTTCTATAAACTCAAATAAAACTTAATAAATTCTAAAATTAGTTTTGCGCTTTTGCAAATCACTTTATTAAGAAAACCCAGAAACCCCCTTATGGACAGCAGTTCAGACTTTGACAAGGCCATCCAGTCCTTGTACGCCCTCTCAGGGGTCAGGCCCTCCTTCTGAGCACCAGCATTGTCTTGACTGTGGCCCAAACTTTCGTGGTAAAGTGGTTTCCGCATAGTCAGATTCAGGATCTCTTTACAGCAGGGCTATCCTGCCTGTGGGCACTCACTTGGGCACTCTTGCCCAACTGCTTTGTAGCAGTTTTCAGAGACCTCGTCTGTCACATCAGATGGAACGAGCCACATGAAAGTTGATGGGTTGACCCAGCCGCCAGTATTTCTTTAGTAGAAGTGAAGCTAAGAGGTTACATGTCCTCCTAATGACTCCCAATGCATAGGGGGATGAAGATGATCCTGTGCAAAAGATGCTAGCTTGGCACTCCTGCAATACCAAAGTGGAAAGCGAGAAGGTGTACAAGAAAAAGGGGTGAAACTGTTTAGCCCTATCTCCAGCCATCAGAGCGAGTAGCTGTCATTTTGGAGCCCCATTCTATTTTAGGGCATAAAGAGGTACTGAACACTTATGAGTGGGTTAAAGAGCGCTATTACTAGGAGGGCATCATGGGGACCATAACTGAGGTCCTGGACGTTTGCCTGATCTGCAAGAAGCAATTTAGTTAGAGACCTGGTATCAATACCAACACACTACGCCTCAACAACCCTTCCACACAATAAGATTAGATGTGGTTGGTCCTCTACTCCAGACTACTGGGCGAAATCGTTATATTTGATTGGCATAGACCATTTTACCAAATGGGTTGTAGCAATGGCCAACCTGTTCACACCGCCAAGGCCACGGCCACTTTCCTTCATCAATATATTTTTGCTCAATATGGTTGCCCCCAGGTTCTCTGTGATTATAGGAAAACTTTACCTCCAGAGTGGTGAAGATTCTCACTACCTCCATGGCACACAACAGCTCTAATCTGCCCCCTACAACCCCTTGATCAGTGGCACCGTGGAAAGAGACAATGGGACCCTAGTCTCTACAATAAACTGAATGGCCACTTCAGACCCCATTTACTGGGATCTGTATTTACTAAGTGCCCTCATGGCCTACCATACTAGTTACCACCAAATCCTCAAAATGTCTCCTTTCCATGTGCTGTATGGGCGGGAACTTGGAGTTCCAGCATAGTTAAAGAAAGATTTTATCTTGGATAGGACTAACCCTGAGCAAGCCCTGAAGAGGTTGGCGCAGCACATCATCCAGTTAAAGTCAGAAGCCATGACTAATCTGCCAAAACAGTCACAAAAAGTGTGCAAAGCTGCTAATGAGCTCTGGCCACCTCTCCCTTCCTTCCAAGTGTCAGACTTGATACTATACTATCACAACTGTATCATTCCTAGAAGGGAAAAGCTCAGTCCATCTGGGAAGGCCCTTTTGTGGTTACTTATAAGCGAGGTGAGAAATACTGTATTTCCAGGGTAATGTCCCCTTTGCATGGATTGGGCAATTTTCACATTTCCAAATAAAAAGGGTCTGAAGAGGGTGGCTGTGCCCCTTTTCACATAGGGTGACCTTGCCCATGTGGTTGACAAGCGTTGGGTAAAAGAGCTCCCACTTTAAAATCCTC
This sequence comes from Massospora cicadina, assembly GCA_022478985.1. Taxonomy (NCBI): domain Eukaryota; kingdom Fungi; phylum Entomophthoromycota; class Entomophthoromycetes; order Entomophthorales; family Entomophthoraceae; genus Massospora; species Massospora cicadina. Next base: position 64,962 of record JAKSZP010005319.1, read on the forward strand.
CACCACTTTCCATGCTTGCTTCCATTTTAACTAGTCCGCCAAATTGAGGAAATCTTCACCAAAATCTTCCAGTAACTATCTTCCCAATGAGCCTTAGGGACTTTATAAAACCAACACCTCCAAATCCTCAGAATCGAAACCAAAATGTCTGATATTAACAGGAATAAAGCCTGACGGGTGAGAAATTAATAGTTAAAAAAGGACAAGTATCAAATTATCATTTGGAATCGCCAAAAGCAATGAGCCATCAAGCAGTACAATCGCTGATGCCAAACATACCTTGAAATCTTTGGGGACAATCTTGATGAGTGAGTATCACCATTGGGGACTGTCACTAATAGTTTGAAACCATCATTTCAAGAATCAGGATGGTGCCCAATGTAACCCATTTGGCTGAACTGATGCCCCAGTGACCAGGCATGGGCATGATGGCCGTCCCAAACCTGTTTCTGACCTGTTGATACTGCATGTATGCGGGGTGGCCCTGGGGATTCCTATTGCCTGTCAGGCCATATGCCATCACTCTAACCAACATAAACATAGTGGAGCCTCAGGTCAGGCGTTCTGGTGAACCTATAGCGATTCAGCCTGCCACCAAATCCTTTAATTTCAGTTCAATTAATATCATTTCCCCAACACCAGAAACCTCACCAGTTTAGGTCAAATTTGAGGGCCCTAAATCTTGCCTTGACAAGTTGACTCTAATCAGACTCTATTTAATCTGTCACATAGCATTGAGGAGATGTTTGTCGATTCTTTACTTTACTTTACAATAAAAATTCCCACTAGCACTCAAATTTTTTTATTTTGCTTCAATTCTTATTGCCAAAGTCCCAATGGAACTAACCTGGTGGCCTGTCGGCCCTAAACTGGATGGGCTATACCAGTTTTGATGATCACAATCGCTCCCACCATAGCTAACTGGATCCATTGACCAAGGTATTTCTGGGTTTTTACTCCCATTATTAAAGCAATCCAGTATCAGGATATCAGAATCCTGTGGCCTCACATATCTCACCTTTAAGCAAGGATCCGCCCCCTCATCTCTGCTTTGGTGATGAACCCTTCTACAGGAGATACTGAAGTAGTTAATCTAGTAGTACAACCCCCTGCAGCAAGGCCTGCAGCTTAGGGGTTGTATCTGTATGGTATATTACTAGTTTCTTTTAGCGCTCATTTTACATCAACAAGCCATTGTTACCCCTTTCCCACACCATACAGCGTCATTCAAGCGCCAATGTCACTGGCATTCCGGCTTGTTTTGTGAGTGCTTATGCGTCTCAATTGGCAGGCCGGTCTAAACTTCATATGCCGTTTTCCTGACATAATCGACCAACCATTTTTTCCTGTCATTTCCGCCCTTCTCTTTGAGTTGGGTGCCACAGTGGTTACTATTTACCAAGTGAACGTGCACTCAGTAGTTTGTTTTCTGTTGTTTGTTTGGTTAGTCAATGATTTTGTGGGCAGCATTAAAATACCCTGGAGAAACTTCTTCATGGCTACAGAGCCCCGTAAATTTCTAGTCTTCTCTCAACTTATGCTCAAAAAGGGAATCTTAGTGCTCCCTTGCATGATATTGATAATCAAGTCCTAAACGCTCTTGCTGAGGTGAAAAAGCGTTCTTCCATTGCACTTAATAATGCCGCTGCAATATCCAACGCCCAATAAGGTGTTGACCTATTGGATGCAGTAGAAGGTGATGCCCGTCGGTGGGTGTGGACTTCTTCATTCCACTGCTCATGTGAGGATTCTACCTCACTCGTTGCAGCAGTATTGGCAGCTTTAAAACCACCTTTGTCACGTTCAGACCGTTTATTTTATTTCTTTTCTCTATGGCAGAAGCTCCTATATTGGCCTCTTTAATTACACCCTTCCATGAACAGGCCCCATTCTATAGTTCTCTAATGATATGCTCCTAATAATCTTTAGATCAGTGTTGGATTCTGCCTCTGTCCATCATAAAGTTTGGTCCACCCCTATGGGGACAGTAGAACAAATGCTTAAGGCAGTGACCTCCATCAATGCCTCCCTTCGCCATGCTCATCATTTTCAAGTGGGAAATTATATTTATGATTGGACTACCCTACTTTGACTCAGATTTTGAGCTTAACGTTGAACCAGAATCAGTACTGGCCTCAGAGTCAGCGATAATCCTTACCTGAGTCATGTTATCCTGGTTCACTTATTAACGAATTAGTAAAAGCCAAGATTGAAGTAGTTCACTCCTATGCCCTTACTCTTCCTAACTTTAAACCCAAAAAGGACTCCAAATATCCCCCAATTTACTAGATAACTTTTCAGTTACAACGGAGACAACCAAATCTACCAATAAACAAAACTCCACCTATTTCTTAAGCCCGTGAAGATTAGTATCGGAGCTCACCACGTATCCTTTGAGGCTTTATTGGATACCAGAGCAGCAGGTAATTTTATAAGTGTAGAGCTAGCCCAACAGTTGGAGCTCAACCTGGACTTAGGTTCTTCAGTGATGGTTGCTTTATCAGCCTCCCAGTCCTCATATCTAGTCCGATGGCCAGTACCTTTCTCAGTTCATCAGTTTTGATTTTGCAATAAGTTCTCCACAATGCCAAACTTGGTGTTTCCAGTAATTTTGGTGGTAGGATGGTGGCTATGACAACATGTTAGATTTCACCTGGAGTTTAATATGTTGTCATTTGCTAATGATCAGATAGAGGGGGAGTTTCCTCTAGTAGATACCCCTAAAAAAACTCAAGGCCGCAGTTCCATCGCTCCCCTCATTTCCCCTACGGGCCTTCCATGTAATTTTCCTGAGGCATTGATGTTTATCAAAGTATATTAAATTCTGAGAGGGTGGACTGTCTCCCCCTCATACTAAACTCGATTTAGGGTTTATAACGTCAGTACAGGTAGGTGAATATTAAATGTCTTTTGAATCCACACACAGAAGAGGAAAAGGCTGCTCTTAGCGCTTGGTTGGATGATATGCTTAAAAAAGGGTGGTTATTTAAAGAGACATCATCAGTTGCTTCTCTTATCATATTTTCCAATAAGGCGATGGTTCCCTCCGCCCCTGCATGGATTATGGTCACCTGAATAAAATACAGTGCACAATCCCTACCCTTTACCCCTGGAGCAAACTATCAGTTAAGCTGTTGGGATTCAAGATAACAAACAAATCAAATTCCCCACTTCCAGATTGATCCATACCATTTCAGTTCCTGAACCTATCCAAATCAATTGACTTCAGGATCCTCCTCCCCAATTCCTGATTCATTTGGGGCGGCGTTTCCAACAATTCAGTCAGTTGGGTGGCGAAATCCATTGAGGATGACCATGAGGCAGCTAATCCAGAAAATCAGAAAAGATCCTGAACGGATGGGGCTGTGACAATCCTTGAGGCACTGTATCCCCACTCACCCTATAGATATTGAATCCTTCAAAAATTAAAAATATTTAATATCCTACTGACTTTCTGCTTCCTTCTTGACCTTTTCTGTGAATTTTCAGCATTGAGCCACCTTCAGACCTTAGCGACAATCTAGTGAACTGTAGCATCGTCAAACATGGTGCTCTCTACAGGGAGATCCAAGCTATCTCAAGTGAAAACGTCTATCACAATTGAAAATACTAGCAGACCTGAAGACCAAGCCGCTGGTCTGTCAAGAAGCTTACCCAATGGGTTTAGTACCTCATGGCATGAAATACCGGTCGCTCAACATGAAATATTAGAATTCCGTGCTGCGTTCCAGTTCACCCTGCCTTCTAACAATGGAAGTCAGTACCAATTTCAGTACAAGAAACTTAACGAGGCTATCCAACAACAAATAAAGGGCATCTACTCTATGGGCGCCCGCTCCAGAAAATCCCACACCTCTTCCATTTCCTCTATCTTTCGGGACCTCTACAAATCAGCTCAGCTGCCAGCAGCAGAACTCGCCCTGGGTCCCAAACGCTACCTCTGAAACTTTGTTCACCCTGTTATCCATCATCTACTCCAACTGGTTGGGTTGACCATCAGGAGGTCTCTCGACAGCTGGGGCTCACCCAGGCCCTACACAACCATATTGTCAATTATAATGCAGCCTCCTCCTTTGTTCATGACAACCATGAGGCCATTGTTGATAACGGATGACTGATAAACGAAGTCTAAGATCAAAATAGTGGTGTTAGATAGCAGGATCTCTGGCTATTTTGAGGACAAGCTGCGTCAAAATTTCCAACTCCTCAAAGCAACATGGAATCAACGCCTTAATCAATTCAAAATCTGGTACAAACCCTACAACAACACTATCAGGAGCTGGCCTCTTGAGACTACCCGTCCAGGAGTGAAGGTCCTGAAGGCCCTGAAGGGCGTGAGGGACCCAAAGGGCCAGAGGGTCTCCATGGACCCCCTGGGCCCCCAGGTCCCTTGGCTCCCACCGCTGCTGGCCCTGAGGGACCCATGGCGGAAGGATGTAATGACAGCCTTGGCTGCCTTATGCAATCAAATTCAGAATGTAGCTCAGGGTTGCAAACTCCGAGTGGATGGAGTCCCCCTTGACCCTAGGGTCTCCATTGATGCCCTATTGGATGAAATGGGTAACTTAAGCGCTTTTTAAACTTACCAATACTTGCATCTCTTGGATGTTGCAAACTTGTCAAGGGTTTGAAATCCATTTGATTACCCTCAAGGGCCAACTTAACCTTCAGGGCGCCAACATCTAATATTTAAAGGAGCAAATTGTAAATAAGGCTTCCGTTTACTCCCTTAACCAAAATTGGGATGATATCCAGGAGGACCGTGAAGGCCTACAAAAACGGCTAGACCAGCAGGGCCCATGCAGCTATGGGAAACTGAGATTTTGGAGCCAGCGCCCTTCCCTGGTGTTAACACCCTTTCCACTCCGCTTGTAATTAACTTCATACTTAGTTTTAAATAAAGGTTAATTTCAGGCCAGGAGAGCATTGTCTCCTTCCTATACGCATATGAGAGCTCCATAGAGGAGGCCACTGATTGGCGGAAGGTAAAGCATATCTACTCCTTCCTGGATAGTATCACCTGGGAGATCGTGACCCCTCATTTGAAAGAGTACACAACTTGGGAACAGGTCCATACAGCCCTAGTCCAAGAGTTCGGCAGCAATCAAACCCTGGCCAACCAAAAAAAGGGTTTCATGGGTATCTGAATGATTAAAGGAGAAAGCCCCATGGAGTTTGCAAGCCGCTTTTATACCCAAGCACAACCCTTAGCCACTACAAATTGTATCACCCTGGATAATGCTATTATATCCTGTCATTTCTGTGTTGGGATCTTATCCTGAGGTTCAAATGCATATGATTGGACAGAATAATGGGTTTACCTAAATCCAAGAGATCAAGGAACCCCTCAACAAGATCCCTAAATAAAATCTACACCGTAAGGCTACCTTCACAGGACCCTCTAACTGTCCTAGAGTCCATTTGGTTTAAACCCAGAAAAATCCTCAACCCCAGTGCACTTACTGTAACGGTTTCAGACAAAGTGCCAATACCTGCTGGAAATGCCTTGATGATGAGGCTGGAAAAGGTCCGTCAGCATGAAGGACGAGGCGCTTCATACTGACATCCCTACTCAGCCTCAAGAACCCTCCATAACCTTGAATTAACTAGGAGCTACAGCATCTGGAGAAGAAGTTTTGGTATCCAATAATAATAAAGAACTGGATCCTGCTTACTCCCTTTTGATGACTCTCCCATGTTCCTCACCCTGCCGCCCCAGTTTGGAAGTCTGGTTACCTGGGTTACAGTTCAAGTTCATAAGTTATTAGTCCTTGCCATAGTCGACAGTGGCTCCCCATGAATGTCATATCCTCCAAGTTAATGAAGCACGTTAAGATTGCTCCCAATATGCCACACTATATGGAGTATGACACATCTGGCCATCAATGTACCCAATCTATAGGGGATTATTTCTCTCTGCTGATACAGTTTGGGAAGCTCTCTGAAAGATGCCCACCATCACTCTAGATAACCCTAGCTATGACATGCTCCTTGGGACTCAATTTCTTTGAGATAATTTGTAAAACTTATTATGACGGCAGCTTTCTATCCTTATTGGGGCAGCATGTCCCACTGATCTTCGAGTCCCTTGCAATTCTAAGCCTGAGGTAAAAGTTTGAACTTGTTTTCTGAAGAGTCAAGGCCAAATTGATTGGCTCAAGTTTTACATTAGGGGCTCCCAAGTCCGACTGCCCCCTCCTTCTGTTGATGGGTTAGAAGGCATGTCATCTACTTACTTAAGGCGACTACAATAACCCAAAATCCCAGGCATTGCTGACACCCAGGTCCATGTTAACATCCCCTCAGGATACGAGTTGGAAGTATGAGGCCTAAACAACCCATCCATAAAAGAGGTGCTAACCGGCCTGGGATCCTAGATCCAGTCTTTGCCAGATCTATATCAGTGCTGTTGGCTAACCTTACTGACAAACCCAAAATGTAGGTCCAAACATTCCTGCCGCCTATGTCTTCCTACTACTGGTGGAAGCTTTTGCCAATGTCCAAAGCTTTGGGGACTTGAAAGAGTTCTGCTTGGAAGCCCTACCATCATTTAGTTTAATTTATACTAATATCAGCAAAGACCTCTCAGGCGACCAACAACATAAGGTTCAAGAGTCGTTGGAAGAGTATTCAGACCTATTTTTTGACCTCAACCTATGACTTTGGAAGAATGAATGGAGTCCTACATCATGTAGAAACTGGATGCTCTTCCCTTCCAGTCCCGACCTTACCAAAAGAGCAAGGTTGAAGAGGACCAGGTGACAGTTGAACTGAAACAACTACTCAACGCCAGACTCCTGGTATCATCACACAGCCTTTGGGCTTTCCTCTTCTGCTGGTTCAGAAGAAGGACGGCATCCACTGGGTGGTGATGGGCTATTAACAACTCAACTCCATCACCAAGAAAGACAGTTATCCTCTGGCCCAAATTGATGATTCCCTCCGTCTGCTCGCTAGATCTCAGTATTTTTCGCCAAGGGCCTTGCCAGTGAATATTGGCAGTTTGAGTTCACATCTGAAGGCGGACTAAATGTGTGATCAAAGCCAACGAAGGACTATTTGAGCCCACAAGGATGCCCCAAGGCCTTTGTGAAGCCCCAGCCACTTTTCAACGTTCTATGGATGGGATCCTTGGGTACTTGAAGCTTTCATGTGTCCTTGTCTACCTAGATGACATTACCACTTACTCACAAACATTTAATGGGCACATTGAGCATCTATGGGAGGTCTTCAATCAGCTACAAAAAACGTCAATAAAGCTAAACCTTTAAAGTGCTCATTCTTCCAGTCTGAACTAGACATCCTGGGATATAAGGTTTTCAAGGATGGCATCCAGCCTATACTGGATAAGTCAATGCCAAGGATAAGATGAAACGCCCCGAGAGCTTAAGGGCTATTCAGGTTTGTCAAGCAAGGTGGGCTATTATTGTCAGTTTATCCCCCGGTTTGCTGATCTCGCTGAGACGCTGTTCTACCTCCTGCAGAAAAATGTGCCATTCGAATGGCGGCCTGAACAAGAACAGGCTTTTAATGCCTTGAGAACCGCTTTAATTACTAAACCCATTCTATTACATCCGTGCTTTGACCAACCCTTCTTGTTGTTTACAGATGAAAGTGATGTTGCCATCAGGGATATCCTAGCTCAACATGATGAGAACCAAGTTAATCCCATGGCTTATTTTAGTAAGACGCTGAGTAAAGCTGAACGAAATACAGCGTTACCAAGAGGGAATTCCTGGCTGTCTTGATATCCATCAAACATCTCTGGCCTTATCTCTATGGTACTCATTTTAAAATTAAGAAAGATCACTCCTTGATCCGGTGGCTTCATCAAATAAAGGACCCAGATGGCTGATTAGCCAGAAGGGCTTTACTACTGAAGAGCTACGATTTCACCATTGACCATTGTTCTGGCGCAATTCTCCAAAATGCTTATGGCCTCTCCAGGATGCCAGTGCTAGCAGCGTTGACTCCGAGGAGGACTGAATGATCTAATAGGCTGACCTGAGCAGTAGGAGTTGGAAACCCCTGAGGTCCAAGCTGAACTCCGAATGATGACTTAAGACACTAAAATTAAGTATGGGCTGCATTATTAGAAGATCAATAAAAAGTGGCTCCCTTATGTCCGCCCCTTCTCCCAAATTGATGTTATTCTAGAGGGCCATTCCTTTGTGGGACATGGGGCCGTTAAGAAGACTCATGAATGGCTAAAATCACGATGCTACTGAGACCAAATGGTAGAGCTATCCAAGAGGTCCTGGAAGCATGTATGACTTGCTGATCTCAAGACTGAACCAATCCTTGATTCCAACATTTGGTTGTTACTCTGACTGGGCCCTTCAATGTAGTAGAATTGATGTGGTGGGCCCTCCTCCCACTGGGTTGCATTGCCATAAGTATGTTATCCTAGCCATGGACCCAATAACCAAGTGGTTTGAAGAAATTTTGGTCCTAGCTGCCACTGCCACTGCCAAAGCCACAGCCCTCTTCCTCATTTGATCCATTTTCACCCAGCATGGGTGTCCCCAAACCTTACTTTTGGACAATGGATTGAACTTCACCTCACAGGTAATACATTAACTTACCTCGCTATTTTGCACTACCCAGAGTTTAGCTTCCCCTTACCACCCCTCTACTAATGGGGCAGTAGAACATGCTAGTAGGCTATTATTTCCATTCAATGAAAATTAGCTGCCTTAGATCCTGACCATCGAAACCATTACCTACCCAGCTCTTTGCTTGCCTACAGGGTAAGCTAACACTGAGTCATCAAGATGTCCTCATTTGAAGCCTTATATGGGTGGGCACCTTGGTTCCCAAGTAGCATCCAGCCATTGCTTGAAACCTCCACACCTGAGAACTCTGAATTAACTACAAGAGCCTTATCTGAAAAAATTTGTCCGACTTCAAGCCCTAGCCACCCAAGGCATTATCACCACTACTGGAAGAGAGACATCCCAATTTAATCTCAGATGACCCTCCTTACCAATTTTTCAATCAGGTGACCTTGTTCTCTTCTATAATCATTGACCTTGAGGCTGACAAAATAAGATAGGCGTTCTTTGGTCTGGACCCTATAAGGTCATTCATAAGGTGAAGTATTAGTACTCCATTTCTTACATCAATCAAGAGACCCTGTTTAATCAGGTGCATGGTTTGTTCCTTCAGCCATATTCTCCCCTCTGAAAGGATCATGAGGGGGCGTAGTTAGGATCTGAGATAGCAAACAAATTAATTTCTTTACTTCCAGATTGATTCATACCATTTCAGTTCAAGAACCTATCCAAATTAATTGACTTCAGGATCCTCCTCCCCAGTTCCTGAGTCATGTGGGGCGGCGTTTCCACCAATTCAGTCAGGTGGGCGGCGAAATCTATTGAGGAAGCCCATGAGGCAGTTAATCCAGAAAATCAGAAAAGATCCTGAACGGATGGGGCTGTGACAATCCTTAAGACACTGTGTCCCCACTCAACCTATAAATATTGAATCCTATTAAAATTAAAAATATTTGATATCCTAATGACTTTCTGCTTCCTTCTTGACCTTTTATGCAAATTTTCAGCTTTGAGCCACCTTCAAACCTTGGTGACAGTTTAGAGAACTGTAGCTCTGACAAAAGCAATTATCAAGTCTCATGTGTTTTTTAAGCTTGATCTTGTTAATGCCTTTAACCAAATTTGGGTGATGAAAGGTCAAGAATTGATTATCGCTAGACAAACAAAGGAAGGTATTATTCATTTTTGAGTAATTCCCTTTGGGTTGAAGAATGCACCGGCCACACTTTAATGAATGATTGATAGTGTGCTGGGCCTACTTTGATTCACTTTCACGTCACATATATTGACAAAATTTTGGTTTATTCCCCAACTCCTGAACAACATGCAAAAGACTTGGAAGCGACAGTGGCTGCTTAGCACAAGGTGGGCCTGTTTGCCAAGACTTTAAAATGTGAGTTTATAAAGAGGAAGTTACCTTTTTAGATATTTAGTACTAAAAGATGGGTATGCTATTCTCCAACAAGTTGGACGCCAGCCACAAATGTCCAACCCCAACAAACCAAAAATGATTAATACGTTTTTGGGCACCATCATTTTTCTGAAGGAATTTTCTCATCCCTTTCCCAGTTAGCCGCTCCACTTCACCCCTCATGGGTAAGAATGTTCCCTTTCGTTGGACACCCAAGTGCCAGCAGGCGTTTGAGTCAATAAAAGAGGTTTTTTTATCACCCCCCTTTCTAAAACATGCTGACCTCTCTAAACCCTATATCGTTGCAAGCAATGCCTCATATGTTGCAGTTAGCTATCCTGCTACAGGAGCATGATGGTTTAAGACATCTGGTCACTTACTTTTACCAAAAGCTCTACTCAACTTAACAATCCTGTGCCATCTACAATAAGGAGTTGTCAGCTGTAGCATGGGCTTTGAATCATTGGCTGCATCTGTTACAAGGCCCTCAGAATGTGTTAACGGTGCATACAGATCACCAAGCCCTTCTGTATCTTCATAAACCACAGAAGCTGGCACATAGGCAAGCTTGCACTATTGGGATTTGTGTAAGTTCAATTTCAAATACAAGTTTGTGAAAGGTGCGTTAAACGCGCTTCCCAATTTCCTTAGTCACTACCCTGCTCATTGCCCCATGGACTCAGATGAAGTAGACCTACCACCTTGATTCCCACCACCCAAATCTTATCCATTGTACTCCAATGGTCTAGTCAGTAGACTTAGTTCCTGATGCTCCTCTTATTTCATGTGCTTTAGCAGCTCAAATGAACTATCCCAAAGGATTGGAATTGTTAGACCAATTGTTCCTTCCAACTCACAAACATTCCCTATATTTTCTTGGTGGAGGGTCTTATTTATTTTTGGTCACAGGTTTTGGGCCTCCTTTCTTTAGAGCTGAGGTGCTTTGGACCCATCACAACCCTCCCACAATTGGTCATCCAGGCAATAAGAAATGTATCAACTTAATTAAGCAGACTTATAATTGGGTGGGCTTGTAAAAAGAAGTATCGGCCTGGATCACCAATTGCATTATTAGTGCATGGGCTAAGTCAGATAAATCAGAAAAAATGTTTTTCTTCACCCTTACAACAGGCGGTGGGCTCACGGAAATTGATTTCTGTATTTTATTGACAAACTTCTTTGTCTTAATGGGTTTACTGCTATGATGGTGGTGGGTGATCGTTTTACAAAAATTCCCTTTTTATTCCATGTGCTTCCGCAATTTCTTCAGAAGAAACTGCTCGTCTCTTTGTGAGCCATGTGTTTTCTATGTTTGATCTTCCACAGATCATCGGTGACCGTGGTTCCCAGATTACAGCTGGTTCTGGAATGAGCTTTTATCCATTTTAAATATTAAACCCTGTCAATCAACAGAATATCATCCCAAGTCCAATAGACAAACTGAGCTGGTTAACCAAATATTGGGACAGTACTTGCACTGTTATGCTGTGGCCATTAAGGATAACTGGGCCAATGACCTCCCTCTCGCTCAATTTTCCTAAACAATGATACTCATGCCTCTACGGGGTTTTCTCCTTATAAAATGACTTTGAGGTACAACCCCTCATTTTCAGTTAGTGCTTGTCTGCGTCCAGAAGTCCCAGCTGCCGCGGATCAAGCAAAGCACATTTGGTCTACTCAGTCCTTGGTGCGGTAGCATCTCACCAGGCTATCTTTGACTACAAGCAGTTTGCAGATCTAAAGCAGCTTCCTGGCCATGACATAGTGGTGGGCTCATATATCATGCTTGATATGCGTCATTTGTGGATGCAGGTACCCTCCTAAGGTTTGCAAGCAAGCATTTGGGTCCCCACTTGGTGAAGGAGGAATTGGGCAATTGTGCTTTCCAGTTAAAGTTGCCATATCACTGTAAACAACATCTCGTTTTCCACATATCTCAGCTGTGCCCATTTAAAGAGACTATCTTACAGATCATGAGCTGATAGTAATTGAGGATGCAGAGGAAGCCAAAGTGGAGTGAATTTTAGCATCCCACAAATCTCAGCGATCATTTAAGTATCTCATCGCTTGGAAGAGTTATCCAGCCTATGATAACAGTTGGGTCAAGGCCGGCAATTACATGTTTTGCATGGATCTAGTTGAGGCGTTTCATTAGTCCCATCCCAATGCTCCCCATCCACCCCCAAATTGCAACTTCAATGGCGATCAAGTTGCCCAAGGCTCACAAAACTGTAGCTCTCATGCAGTTTCAGGCGGAGGCACCCCTCCTTTGGCAAAAGGAAAGGGTGATGTAAGTCCAGGGGAACGTCCCTTTTTCATGAATTGGGCAATTTTCCCATATCCAAATAAGAAGGCTTAAAGAGGGCGGCTGTACCCCTCATCACCCAAGGCGACCTCGCCCATGTGGTAGATGAGTGTTGTATCTTAGCGCTCCCTCTGAAAATTCCTCCACCAATTCCCATGCTTTCCTCAACTGACCTAGTCTGCCAAATTGAGGAAATCTGTGCCAAAATCAGCGGTAATCATCTTCCATATAAATAGTAGGGACTTAAAAAACTACCGACGCCAAATTATTAGAATCAAAGCTGAAGTGTTCAAAATCAATGGGAATAAAGCCCAACAGGTGAGAAACTAATAGTCAAAAATGGACAAGTATCAATTTCTTGGCCAAAATCACCGATGGAATCAAGCCATTGGGCTTATGGTTGACGATGCCAAACTCCATTTTAAAATTGTCTGGGACTTTCCCAATGAGCAGGTATCACCATTGGGGACTGTCAACAATAGTTTATAACTACCATCAAGAATTGGGATTGGTGCCTGATGTAACCCATTTGGCTGAATAAACACCCCACTGACTGGGCACGGCTTGGGTTGGCAATCCCAAACCTGTTTCTGACTCACTGGGACTGCCACTGTGTGGGGTGGCCCTAAGGATTCCTGTTGTCCGTCCGGCCAAATGCCATTGCACTATCTGACATAAACGTAGTGGATCCTCATGTCATGCGTTTGCAGATGAACCAATAGCAACTCGGCCTGCCGCCAAACTTTTAATACCAGTTCAGATGAATATCATTTCCCTTCAACCCTAAAAAATAACTGGGTTAGGTCAATTTTGAGGGCCCTGATCCCTTCTTGGAAAAGCTGACTCTAATCAAACTCTATTTAATCAGTCACATAACACTGAGGAATTGTTGGTCGAATCTTTACTTTACTTTCCTCTAAAAATTTCCTCTTGTACCCAATTTTTTATTTTGCTTCAATTCTTATTGGCAAAGTCCCAATGGCACTAAATTGGTGGCCTGTTGAACCCTAAAACTGGATGGTCAATACCAGTTTTGATGATCATAATCGCTCCCACCATAGTTAACTGGATCCATTTACCAAGGTATTTCTGGGTTTTTAATCCCGTTATTAAAGCAATCCATTTTCAGGATATCAGAATCCTGTGGCCTCACATATCTCACCTTTAAGCAAGGATCCGCCCCCTCATCTCTGCTTTGGTGATGAACCCTTCTACAGGAGATACTGAAGTAGTTAATCTAGTAGTACAACCCCCTGTAGCAAGGCCTGCAGCTTAGGAGTTGTATCTGTTTGGTTTATTACTAGTTTCTTTTAGCGCTCATCTTACATCAACAAGCCATTGTTACCCCTTTCCCAAACCATACAGCGTCATTCAAGCGCCAATGTCACTGGCATTCCGGCTTGTTTTGTGAGGGCTTATGCGTCCCAATTGGCAGGCCAGTCTAAACTTCATAAGCCGTTTTCCTTACAAGTAACCATTAAATCCCTTGCTACTGGAGTTACTATCTACTGAGTCCATGGCTAATTCTTGCGTCCTTATTCTCCCCCTAAAACTGTTAAAGGGGGTGATGTCAGACAATTACAAGTATGATATTGTACTAAGAGTGATTCAGGTTATGCTATCAATAACATAAGCCAAAAACCCTGGTTAATTCTCAGTGGCACTCTGCTAATTGGGGCAATACTATAGTTCCCAATCTTTTGCTGAAAGCCCTATAGCTAGCAATAGGGCTACGCCGAATATGCAGCAAAATTGAAGGAGTTGTTCTGAGGGTCCTCCTTATCTACTCTCTATTGTAGTCCAAACACTGACTCCTTGACCACCCCTTTTATAGCCTTGGAGTTGGTTTCACAAGAGGCAACTATTTTCCCACCCAATGAATGGGTGAAATATATTTAAATCACTGCCTCACGGATATATTTTACCTCCTAATGACCCTCCATTGGCCGTTACATCATAGTGAGGTGAGTTTCTAGAGCTCCGATAGGTTGAATCACAATATTCCCTAATTTGGACATTACTAAGCTAATCCAAAACTTTAAGTCTCGACATTTTTTATATTAACATCAACATATTAAGAGGGCTCGTCTCTTAACACCCTCACCACCACTAATAAAATCTATAAAAGACCTATCTTTTATATTTTCAACATTTCAATTATTTTATATATAAGTAACCAATTTTCCTAAAACAAATAATTATCCCAACAGTAGAGAGCGTAGCATCTCCTGCAAAACATTGTTGAATTTCAGGGTGCAAAGCACCAGCCAGTATCAAAAAATGCCCTGAAATCCAACATCAGCCACCAAAATGAGAGACTGAAGGCTTTCAGCCATGAGGGTGAAGGTAGCCAGGAGCCGTAATGCCCATGATGGATGGACTTACCATTGTCACCCAAAAGGGGTTGATGATTATCCACAAGGGAGAAGTATTAAGGGTTGGGCTGTCTGTTAAGGGGGCTGAGAACCACCAGTGCATTCCCAAGTAGGGTCAATTAGCTAAGTTGAAGCTTTTGATCTGCTTGGTTGATGGGTTGCCCTGTGGAATTGTAGTAAAATAGTTACGCCAGTGAAGGCAAGACGCTAAGGGTCTGTAGTCATCATACTGCGTACCTGGCACACAGAAGAGCCCTGATGCAGCAAATTGCATAATTTGTGACGTTAATTCTCACTACAGGGGGCTTCATTGATGTGTCACTTGAGTAGTTGGAGGTATGGTTAGGAAGTGTTGAGAGTCACTTAATTTTAGTTTCTAACACCCCTTGAAGGCAGGGAGGTTGCTTCATGAACCAACCTCCCACTTCACGCTGATGAGGTCTTGGCCCCCCAAATAGGTGGATCATGCTGGAGGAATAATATTTGATTAAGGGGGAAATGTCAGAAAATCAATCAGGTGGATTCCTTCTATAATCATCTAATTTTAAGGTTGAAATTAGTCAGAGCTGATGGGTTAACTAATTCCATGTTCTAATGATATTATGTGCCAATATGTGCTCCCCACCTGGTTGGGATAAGTTATTTCATTGAATATGCTGAGTCTAGAATTTATCAAGGATAATACCCAATACATAATAGGTTATTTTATCACTAGCAATTTACGCTGGAGCTGATTGACATTTATATCAAATAAATAGTTTATTTTTGACACCAATGACTGGAGATGAGGATTTTACCATATTTATTAGGACAGATCAAGCTTTTGATGTCATTGTTTGGTATCACTGATGATTGATGCTGAGGATGATCTAATTATGTACTATTTATAATACATTAAAATTTATGTTGAGGATAATCATATTACCAGAAGGATGACAAGTTTTAATAGTCAAGTGAGAAATGACCATTCCTTCCCCTATTCTGATCTACCAGTGATTAAATGCTGAGGATAATTGATGATATTTTAAAGTAATAATTCATATATATGATTAAAATTATAAAAGATACCAAGGATTAATTGACTTGATATTTGGTTTTGAATGTATCCAATATTGAGGGAATAATTGGCTGTGTAAATCTGAATATGGGTTGAGTTGCAAGTGATGAATGCCAATGATGTTATATGTAGGGCAATGGATTGCCAAAAAACGCCCAGGCATAAATAGTTGAACTTACATCTAATAAAGATCTCTCTTGCACCCATCCTTTATTTTTGTTATTAGTTAAGCCTCTACATTAATAAAGATGGAACTGGAGATCCATAAGGTAGGTGCTGGGTAATGAACCAGGAGTGATCAGTATTACTAACTCATTTACTCAACACTTAAAAAAAGCCAATAGGAACATGATCAACTGGCCGCCAACAATGAGGGACTGAAGGCCGTCAGCCATGAGGGTGAAGGTAGCCAGGAGCTGAGCTACCCATGATATATGGAATTACTGGTGCCGCCAAAAGGGGTTGACAATTGGTCATGAGGGAGGAGTAGTAAGGGGTCAGGACTCCCAGAAAGAGGGCTGAGGACCAATTGTGCACTCTCAAGAGGAGTCAATTAGAAAAAGTAAAATTGTTAGTCTTCTGGGGGTGGAAGGCGAGTCAGTAAGGGCGTACAGCTACCAACATGAAGGTTGTGGGTTTGATTCCCGCCCTTTGCACATTGATTGGGGTGCCAGTGGAAGGAAGCTATTGGCGGTTAGTAGATCTAATAACACGAAAACCTTATCCATGACGTAACCAGAAAAATTTGAGTCCCAATCCAAAGGTGGAAAAACTTTCTTTGATGGAGTTGACCCTGTTCAGGTTTCATGTCATTTCTTTCTTTCTTTCAGTAATGCCTGTCCCCTGGTCAGCTTGCCTCGGTTAAATAAAATTTAATAAAATTGTTTGTCTTCTAAGCTGATGGATTTCCCTGAGGATTTTTAGTGGAAAAAGTAAACCAGTTAGGGCGAAACAGCTAGAACCAGAAGTCCGCATACTGTGTTAACTGGAACACTAGCAGAGCCCTGATATAGCAAATTAAAAGTTTGTGAAAAGCACTCCAATTAATTTTGCAACATAAATGCACATGTGTTTATATTTAAAACATGCTGCTGGACTCTAATCCTTCTCCAGATCCTTTGATTGACAGGTTTTTTTATATGTATCAAAATTAATAAAGGCAATATAAAGTAATCTTATTATATTAGTTTTCTAGTTGATCATGTTAACCAAAAAAACGCCATCTCATTGTGTCTGAGTATAAATAAATCATGAGCTATGCAAGGCTTAATCCAGAATAACTTATATGAAGTTAACTCTTCTTCTAGTAACCCATATGGCAGTTCCAAAAATAGTTAAGTGTTTATAACAACCTGTTCTACATGTAGCACTAGACCATTATATGCTTTCCATGCAAAGGTTATAGTTGTTCATTCCAACTATTAGCTTTACTATATAGCACAACTACATAATATGCTCACTTAATTTAGTATATGTAAAACTATGCTAAAGATCTACACAGATAACAATCAAGTTTAAAAAATAAAAATAAGTTTTATTTAGAATTGCAAATATCATTTATGATTAAATAGATCCATTAAAAACTCAACAGAGCTTTTGTGATGAGGATCATTGACTATTGTAAAATGAAATATGAGAGAAAGGTGAGTTGTTGAAAATGAACTTGAGTGGGATGAAATGGGGCTGTCTACAATTCAATCTAATTATAGGTAAAATTATTAATGAAGTTGGAGTCATATTATGACTCTAATTTGCAAACTATGAATCAATTCTATAATTATGAAAGCTTAACCCAATGACTTTCTTTATCAATCATTCTTTTATTAATGATCATCCAATTTGTGTTAAAGTTGAAGAAATTTGGCGTGAGCCTGATTAATTATCCTCCCATCAATCAAGCAAAAATAGTATATACTTTAGCTTTGACCTAGTCAAACCAAGAGTAATGTTTTTTCCATAATGTAGCTAACTTATATGTCCCTTAAAATCCATAAAGTATGACAGTTAGCAATTTGAACGCTAACTGTAAAGCTTTCATGGTAAACATATGCAGATATTCTCTCTTTTCAATTGAAATTTTTAGTCAGAGCTGCTCTATAAGCTTTAATCTGAATCTTGATTAATGATGTCACCAGTTGGTCAAAGTACTCAGAAGGTCAAATCATATCCTCATTAGTAATGATTGAATGTAGTAAAAGGCGTTAGCGCAGGATATTGACCATAAAAAAGGTGGAAAGTAAACATCCCAAATCTTTTGGTAACTGATAATGTAAGCGAAAACAGTTAAGTCCAAATATATGGCCTATTGGGATGGAAAATTGTTATCAAACTTCTAAAATACTAGTAGTAAGAACGGTTGGAACGTTCCAACATCCCATTGGTCTTGGTTTGATAAGGGACAGTGGAAACTCCGCTGATTTTCATTAGCTTATTCATCATGGAAATAACCTGAGGGGTGAATTTAAAGGCATTGTCTGTGAGAGTAACTTGCAGACAACCATGCCAGCGTACAAACTAAATCATTATAAAGTTTTGTAGTCAATATCTCTTCAAAACATCAGATAGTAAAGCTCATCCCATTTAGAAGATGATTGATTGCTTATATGATGCATTTGAATCTGAAAACGCAGATTAGGAAGGGTCCTTATAATATCTATAGACACTGTATTCCAGCCCATTTAAGCTTACCCAACCATTAGGTGTAGGTTTTTAAGGATGAAGTACAAAACTTTTTTGGCAAATGTACCATATATTAAATACAAATTCTTAAATATTCTCAATAACCCTGATGGAGTATATGCTAGGTCTTAAGTAGCCCTATGTCCCAGTAGATGACGATCTTGCATAATTGTAAAAAATGAGCTGAAGGTAGGGTCTAAACTTTGGTTGTTCCCTATGATTTTATACATTTTTCCATTTAAAATTTCAGTGTCTTTCTGTAATCGATTTAAGATGCAATAATTAGCAGGCTTTTCTTTGGTGTAATTGTTTACTTTCATTTTTTGGGTAATTGATTCACAAAGGATAGTGATATTTCAACAGTCAGTCACAATTGATTATCAGCATTGAGATGGGATTCCTCTGAGCAATGTACTATCACATAGCTGAAATCCAGTAATTCAAAGATTTATTGTGCTAATTACCTTCATGTTACTTCAGGTAATATAATCATAACAAGCAAACATGGTTGGTAATAATCTTGAAAAAGTCTCATTTATATAGACTCAAAGTTGCTTACAGTCGTATATAATGGCTTTAAAATTTTAGCTAAGCTACATTTTTAATTGCGGTTATGATTGTACAATACATGATACCATATGGCTACCAGATGTTTCTCTCCAAAATCCCCTATTTTAGAGAATAAAACTCATATAGCCATGAAAGATGTGTTGAATTGTACCTTAATAGGATGGTCAAAGTTGGAATATCTCATAATGAGGGTTTCAGCAAAGGGCTTCTGTAGCCAGTTGAAGAGACTTTGCATTATTGAGACCATAGGAAAGTGAATTCTCCTGAAAGCAAATGTAATAGAGGTTCTTTAAGCTTCTCAAATTTCAGTATAATTCAACGGTAATACCTAAACATTTCAAGGGATACTTGGATATCACGCTTACTTTCAGGTTCTCTCATGCGTTTAGTAGAATTTAGTTTTTGAGGCTGTGGCCTTCTTCCTTGAGTGTTGACGATGTGACCCAGATAATCCATTTAAAATTGAAGAAATGGCACCTGCTAACCTTGATTTTAACTGAGCCCGAGATAATCTCTGAAAACTTCTTCTAGGGACATTGAATGTTGGGTAAACTTTTTAAGAGAACATTTATATAATCAAGGTAAATTAAAATGCATGTTATCTATAACATTTCGTGATAGTGTCCATCACTTTGTGATGTGGCCGGCAAATTGCACTTTATTTAGGAAATTTAGTTAATTATAACAATCTTTAGAGCTGATGATCATGAACTTTTCCTGGTCTTCAGGAGGCAGGTTGATTTACCAATATACACTGATGATGTCTAGAGCTGAATTATAATTGGTTCCTCCTGATTGTAAAAAAGTGTTATCTATTTTTAAGTAAAGGATAAAAATTCTCTTTTTACTATATTATTTATATGCTTGTAATTAACAACTCTATTAGAGAATTTTTTATCATAACTAAGAGTACTGGACTGGCTCTTGGACTGCGTGAAGGGACAAACATCCCTTTAAATACAAGCTTCTACAAATCCTTTTGCACCTCTTTGCCACTTTCCTTTCTTTTCCATATCTTCAGCAATCAACTGGGGCTTGCATCCCCAGTATCAAATGGTGCTGGATCCCCACAGCACATCCAAGGTATAAGTTGTCTATCACAATTACTAGAGAATATCTTTGTATGAGTGCCATTGCTTGATCTTTCTGACCCTCAGCTGGCCGGATAATTTGTTCACAAGAAAAGAAAGAACAAATTTAGCTAAGGAGTTTCAGGTAAGCCAACATCTACCAAAATTCTGAACTTGTGTACTTCCCATATCTCTTCCAGCGGATTAAATTGTACAAACGCGATCTTCTGCCCTATTTTGAAGGAAATATTGGAGGCAGTTAGGTTGACACTTACGCACAGATCTCATGGTGACCAGATTAGATTATCCCAGAAGGATTAAAAGTTTTAGCCCTCAAAAGTTGCAAAGGAGAGTAATTTTCTCCCAATGATCCTTTGTGCAAATCTAAGTTCATTCTAGTTGAATCCACACGTTATTAGCTAGGGTATAATGCACATTTTTAGAAGCTATAAAAAGGATTACTTTATTCTCACAAATGGTGGCAGCTGGAGGGTGTTTTGTGTCGCTTATATGTTGGTAACAGATAGGGAATAAACCATCGTTATATCTTCATTAATGAAACTATCCCTATGAGTTAGGGAAGGTCAGTTATCCCTCAAATAGTGAAGTGGTAATGTTTGACTTAGGATTAAGAAGTGTTCTCCCCATAGTAATTAAGGCCATAAAATCAAAGTTGTATTGTACTAACGAGAAATGGTAGTTATCATTAGGAAAAATTACACAGGGGCACCAACCTGAAAAAAGTAGAACTCCATTGGTGAAGCGCTATATGCCCCCTCACTCATATTCTCATATTCCCAGCCATTCCTGATTGTTGATGGCGAGCCACATTGGGTGCTGTTTTGATTGTTTTATGAACTGACTGGATATTAAATTCACAGGGGGTGCCGCTGACAACAATGGCTTGTACCCAAACTTTGTTTACATGAATATCAATTTATGTACAATTAGAAAAGATGTTAATCTTTGTTTAATGGATTATAAAATGAGTAACAGATTGATTGATCATAGTTTTAATATGTTCACTGGCATTGGATAATGGTATTCAGGATCTTGATTAGTAATGCAAATTTATCTACTTTTAGAAATGTTAAGCGTTGAGACTCTATAATTATGTTGGGATTCCTTGTTTATCTCAATGATTCTATGCTCAAGAATCCCAACATTAAAAAATTAAATCCTTTCTTAAAACGCACAACAAAATATATTCATTATTTTTAGGGTCCCAAGTCACCGCTTATGTCCCATCAGCTTTAGTATCCATCCTATGGTAAGTATGGTGAAAAGGATTAATTAATGTCAAGTACCATATTGAATATAGAATTAACAACGTAACTTTAATAAAGTTAAAGTATGGGCTTTTAATAATTCACATTTAACATTATATGCCACAAAAAGGAAAAGGATTAAGAAAATTATTTTAAGAGAAAATCTGAAAAATGATGCTCTTGCTCAGGCGATGCATTCTGGATGGTGTAATCCCTTTGAAGCATATTTTTTATATAGAAAAAATGTATTTTGTGATTATAAAGCTTAATAAGATTTGGTATCATTTAGGTCAATTGTTGGGCAAATTCTTATTTCTTACCAATTTGTGGGTTCACATTAGAATTACTGTCACTTATACTTCCTTGAAAAGATAGTCAGTCAACATTCTACTGATCTTTTATTCTAATTAAACAGTATCTCATCTCATGGTATCTTATATCACCAAATTGATCAACAGATTTTTACTAGAATTGATTTGCCTTACTGACTATTAATCCTTCCATACTGTTAATTGAGGTAACTTCTTATAACCCCCTTCTCAGGTTCTGCCAATATTTCTATCATGTGAGTCAAGTGATCAAAATTTCTTCCCATCAAATCCAATATTAAAATAACTTACATCAACCCTCAACAATATTGGCAGAAGAGTACTGACTAAAAATTGCCTATGTACACAATTGATAGTTACTACAGTTTCTAAAGGTTTAATTGAGTAGATGCCCCAGGATGAAGCTTATAGCATTAGGCCCATCACATATGGAATCATTTTTTTCTCCTTGGGGCGTTATACAATTGTGATAGTAAAATACTAAAATTTGAAATCTCAAAATAGGGTAGATTGGCGAGATGCTTTTTCTGCTTATTCTTCTCTTGTAACCATCTTTACTAAATTTGCCATTGCCTATGATTGGAGTTGTATGATTTCCTTAGCTAATCTTCTTAATGCTTTTTCAAGCTATTCAGTATTATCACTGGTAACTTCAAGAGCTATTAGAGCTGGAAATTTAGGTTATCTTCAATATAAGGCCAGGAAGGCTGAATTTTGATGAATTGATGAAAACTAATCCTTTAAGCTATCAATGCACTTGGGTGATATTAGTCCCAGTGCAATGGAACAGTTTAGCCATTTTATGTTATATTAAGACTAACGTCCATTTGCTCACTCTATATTCTTGATAGTGATGGTTTGGGGGTGCTGAGAAGTGTCTGTTTAGTTTCCATGCTCGTAAATAAGAATGTCACTACTTTAATAAGTAGTTTTATTCCCGCTTTCACAGAGAAGACCTACAGGCAACCATCCAAGTAAATATATTTTGTATAAAAAGTTAGCAGTAACCTTGGCCGTCTGCAAGTGAATGTCAAATGCTTAAATCTCTTTGTACAATGATCAATCACTACAATGATATACCAATTTTCACTTGTGATTTAAGTTAGTGGACCTATGACAACTGTACTGATGATATGAAGCAGCTGCTTAGGGGTCTTTGGATGTTACTTGTACTTAGCCTTATGCGACATTTGTTTTTTAACAAGTTATGAAGCTTCTAGGACTTCCACTACAGATTTCAGTATTCCTTCCCAGTATTGATCCTTGATCCATTGTAAGTTTCTCTAGCTCCTCCATATCCTAAGGTTTTGTAGGATTTTCATTATGACTGGTACTCATTTCAAAGTTTCAAGGAAGATAAACAGTTCCAACTATATTATATAATAATCTGTCAAGAACTTTCTTACTTCAAGTGTGTCATTTTAGCATCTATAACTGGTTTATCTTCGTCATCTTAAAAGGTAGGCTTCATGAGTAAGTCTTGTAACCTTTTAGCTTCTCTGTTATCTAGATATAATAGAGACATTCAAGTCACTCAATCTACATTTATGTGCTTCATTTCAGCTCGATGGACAATGTTCATGCCATAGTGCTGAATTTTAGGAGCCCAGATGGATGGTCTTCCTTTCATATCTTTCATGTTTTGCAGCCACTTTAGAGAGGCGTGGCCTGTAACAACTGTAAGGTTTGTACCATACATAATGGTACAGAAATGTTTTGCCTCAAGAAGAACTTCCAAGCCTCTACCTTCATGAAGCTGTAATTTCCTCGGCTTTTTGAAAGCGTTTTGCTGTATAAAATACCAGATGTTCATTGCCTTTATCATCCAATTGCAAGAGTATAACACCTACAGCTAAGTTGAATGAGTCTGTAAATAGGGTGGCTGGCCTTCCATAGTCTAATGTAATATAATTATTATTCTCTCCAACAAAGTTTTCATTATTACACAAGCTCTTGACTCTTATCCCCACATGGAAAGGATGTTTTGGCAAGCAAACAGACAAGAGGTTCATCAAGTTGAGCTAAATGAGGAATAAAATTTGTGGTAATATACATAATTCTTATGAATACCTGTATGTCTTGGAGGATCTTTGCTCAGGCAATTTAGAAATTGGTTCACCTTATTGTATAAAGGGTAAATCCTTACCTCAATATGATATGCCATAAAAATTCCAGTTCTGGTTGAATAAAAGGTGCATTCTTAAGTTTAATCTGATGTGAACTCTCAAAATCATTGGAAAGAGGCTTGAGGTACTCTATATGATTGCAAAGAGTTTGTAGAATACTGTTATTTCCTCTAAGTGCACAATCATACAGCCTAGTTCAAGATCTTGCATGATGTGATCCATCCTCATTGAGTTGATGTGGAAGCGTTGCGCAATTCCTGAGTGACCCAGGTAGGTTTATATAACCATTTCTGAGATTATCAAATGGCATTTTTCTTGGTCAACTGATTGAAGATCTATTTGCCAATAGCCATTGGCAAGATCCATCATTTAGAAGATTTTTGAGATGGAGAGTAAGACTAAAACATTGTCAATTCATGGAACTGGATGGCTATTCTTCATAGTGAGGCTTTTTAGCTTCCTGTAATCTATCACTATTCTGTATCCACCATTCTTCTTCTTTATAAGTAACAGTGGAGATGCGCAAGGTTTTAGGGAGTTCCAAGTAAGCCGTCATCCAATAAATTCTTAAGCTATGTCTTCATGTATGCTCCTCTTTCTTAGCCTTCATATATGGCTTCAATCAGATTGTTGTTGAATCTACAACGTTGAAACTATGAGTCATGTCTTCCATGTGACCATAGTTTACATCTGATATGGAGAAACATATTGTTAGTCTTCAAGTAATTAATGCACTTTTTCAAGTTCCTCCTGATTTACCTTATCAAATATTTTGACTTGAGGGATAGTGATAATTAAATTACTGTCAGGCAGAAAAAATTAAAGTGAACGCCAATAAAATATATTTTGTCAATTTCATCATTGAAAATTATTTACATTTACCAAAAAATCATAATGTTTCTTGACTAGGTTTTTGGTTGTTTGGTCAGCCATGTAGTAGATTGATAGGCTGCTGATAAGATGTTTTGAGGACTCCTGGTAAAGCTCTTGATTCTAGCCTACTTACTCCATCGATACCAGTAATATGTAACAAGCAGTTCATGAGTATACTCAAGATTGTATTAATAAAAAACACTCTTTGTTATCCTATTTAATTCTTACCTCCTTTTTCATAAAAAGGTATGCCTCCAGAAGAATCTACTGAGTTAGGTAGCTTATTGTGTTAATTCAGAGATAGAATATCACAAAGGTAAAGTGAAAAGAGGGTTCAACCAGACAATAACGATCCTTCTTGCTAGAGTCTTTACTAACCAGTATAAATTGAGCTTTATAATTAAGTAGTGATAAATAACCTTCTTTCAGATTGATGACTACTTCATGTTTGATAATAAATTTGCGTCCTAATAAGTATATCATACTGGCTATTATACAGGGCAACTGCAGGAGCTGGGAAGACTAACTTGCCAGCTCTTATTAGCAGAGATAAATTTTCATCTATTGCCTCAGTGTTGTTCAGACCGGTGGTGCTAAATTCATGAGTGTATTTAAGGTCTTGGGAGAGTTTGATCTTCTTGGTGAGTCAAGCTGAGAACCATTGATAAGTGATCTCATATCCAAGGTACCCTTACCCCAAACCTTTTGAATTACCACTTCCACTTTTTTGATAGTTTCTCCAAACATTGGTAGAAGGATTAATACCTCTTAAATGTCAGGAGCATTTATTACACTTGAGTTCCAGGAATGGTGGTTAGGGAAACCCTTTCCCACAACCCAGGAACAGCCCATTAATAAAAGGTCATGCAGCTCACTGCTAAGGAGGTTGTGCCCAAAATCCTGGGCCAAGGTTGCACAGATTTGATGATCAGAAACCTCTGAGAGGTCTGCAAACAACAGTAAAAAATACACAAAAAATAAATAAAATGGACTGGATTTTTAATTCAAGACGACCAACAAAGAAAATTCTTCATAAATTTAATGAACAAATGGGGAAACTAATCATCCTTCAGGTGAGGTACTTAACCAAATAATCTAATAAACGCAACTTTCTATCCTTTGTCATGATTTAACTCAATTAGGACCTCACTTGAGTGATTTACTAAAAGCTGAATTTTCCCTGATTGGGAGATATTGTAAATCAAACGGGTCTCAAAACCCCTTTTTCCATAAACCATAAAAAGAAAGAATTTATAAGGTAGCTTGTGCAATTAATGCAGTCATTGTAACGCTCAACCAACCATAATGCGCACTCTTAGGGCCATATTAAGCATATCTTGCATCTACCCAGCGTTGGTCCAGGGTATGCTTCAGGTTTGGCAGGCTTCTCAAATTTATCTATTTTATCCTCACGCCTAGCCTTGTCCATACAAACTGTTCCTTCAAATGTTATGCAACTATGATATTTGATATAAAATTCGCGGTATTTAATAGATACGCAAGCATATTTTGCACAGGGTTTGACCCACTGAGCAATCAGGACCAACAATATGATGATTGTTGCCCTCGAAACAACAGAGTAAAATTTTCAAATAGTTATGGAGCACTTGCTCCCACAACCTCTTTTATTTAATATACTTAATACACGGATCCTTTCTATTCCACTTACTCTAAACTTACTTAACAACAACCTCTTCTTGATCATCTTGTCTCGCCTATATTGTAGCAACCTTTGATGCTACTGCTTCTATGGCTTAGTAATTTAATTCGCCATATCTCATTCATTCCGTTGCTTCTTTATTTGTTTATTTCTCAATCGTCTAATCTGAAACATTTTCTCAACAACCCAATATCGCCTCATTTTGAGGCGGTTGATATACCATTACTCATATAAATTCTCAGCAGATTCCATCCATTCCATCATAATGACCTAGGGCTTATTGTTCAATCATATTGGAATCACGAAATTACCCCTCCTTGACTGGACAATAAGGCTCCTATTGCTTATACGCATGGAGGAACTTTGCATGCACTCAGTTGATGATCCAACCACTAGTGGGGTCCTTGATAGTATATGCATCTATACCTGTCTTCTCAATGACTTCAGATTGCCAGATCCAGATACTGGCCAGATTGTGTTTCCAGCCAAACCCATGTTGACATGAAATAGGACCATGTCTCCATCTTTAAACTGTGCTAGGCCTTTCCGCCATACCTGATTGGGTGCCTGGCTTTTGATTCTCTTGGCTAGGCTGAATGAGTACGCTTAAATTTTGTAATTTAACCAGCGTACATGTTAGGATGGTCTAATAGCATTGCAGATCCATTCCACCAGTTTCCTCTACGCAGGCATATAGGAGGGCAGGCAGAGTGGGGTGCAGTCCATAAAGCAATTGGAATGTGATTTTCCCTGTGGCAGAATGGTAGCTAATGTTGTAGGTGAACACCGCGTTATAAAGGGAGTACTCCATTCAGAGGGCCTATTGTTAACCAACTTCTGGAGTATGTTCACCAGGGTCCCATTAGCCCATTTAACCATTCTATTAAACATGGGGTGATATGGAGTAGTTATAACCCTGCGGATGGCCATCAACTCATTAAGCTTTGGAATAATGTGATAAGTGAAGTTAGTTCCATTATCTGTAAGGAGGAACTGAGGACATCCATGTTATTGAATAATGCATTCCATGAGAAAGTGGCCACTGTGACCGCCCCTAAGTCTCGTATCACTCTGGATTCAACCCACCGGGTTAAGTGGTCAATTGCCACCAAAATATACTTGGACCAATTAGTTCGTTGGCAGAGGGCCAACAACATTGAGGGAAACCGTATGCCAAGCAAAGTTTGGCTTCACTAACTGGTATGAGGTCTTCTGTCAGAACAGCTTTTCCACTTGGCACTGGTGACAGGAGGAGATAGTGTCAAACACATCAAATTTAAGCTTTCCCAGTAATACCAAGGCCACAATAATTCAAACATCTTGCGCATGCCCTCCTGCTTAATGGCCCTATGTGCACTCATGATAACAGATGGGCGAGTGAAAGGTCTTGGGAAATCAAGGTATTATCCCCTATCTGCTTATATAATTCCCCATTTTTCTGGAACGTATTGGCCCTAACCTCATCCAATATTTTGATGACTGGTGGCGGATCATTGTCATACTTGCCGGTAAGCATCTTGTCAAACATTATATCACTTAGATCCTCCATAACTGCAATTGTGGGTAATCTTGATAAACAATCAGCATTTTGATGTTTTACTCCTGGTCAGTGAAAAATTTGGGATTTTATGCCTGCAATTTAAGAGCCCATTGGGACAAATGCCTTTCAGACTCCCTTAAGGTTCTGTAACCAGCGTAATGAGGCTGATCCGTTACAACTTTGAATTTGACCCCATGCAAAGAAACCTGAAATTGCTTATAGGTTTAGATCACTGTAAAGCACTCCCGCTTGGTCACAGTATAATTGCGCTCATGGCTGTTCAAACTATAACTACAGTATGCTACGGGGTGCTTTTCTCCTTCCTCGTCTTTTTGGGATAGTACTGCCCCTAAAGCGGAAAGGGATGTACCTGTCTGAACTATGAACTTTTTTCAAAATTGGGACACTATAACACCAGCGCACTGGTTAATGCCACTTGAAGCGTATCAAAAGTGCGTTGCTGACATTCCGCCCATTCAAACGTAAACCCTTTCTAAATAACTCAAAGAGTGGGCCTCCAATACAACTGAAGTTAGGGATGAAGCGCCGATAATATCTAACCATTCCCAAAAAGACCTGTATATCCCGCTTGCTATTGGGTGGAGTAATCTTAGATATAGCTTCCACCTTGACTGGTTGAGGTCGCAGCCCTATGGCATCAAACACAAACCCCAGGCAATCCGGCTATCCTTAAAGAAGTGACATTTCCAGATTTCAATCTTGATTTTGACCTCAGCGAGCTGGTGGAATACAGCTTCTAGATGGTCGATGTGTTCAGAGAAGATTTGGGCTAAAACATTAATGTTGTCAAGATATACAAGGACACACAACAGATTTAGGCCCCCAGAAACTATCCATTGCTCATTAAAATGTAGCTGGAGCAATACACAGCCCTTGCGGCATCTGAGTTTGTTGAAAAAGACCTTTGGAAGTGATTACAGAACACTTTCCTGCTCTGCCAGAGGCAACTCAATTTGCCAGTAGCCCGAGATTAGGTCCATAGCTGAGAAGAACTGAGCTCCTCCTAGCCAAACCAAAGCGTCATCAATCCGCAGTAAGGGATAGGAGTCCTTTTTGGTGATGCTTCTGAGCTTTTAGTAGTCTATTACTATACAGTTGGTACCTTCCTTATTTTTAACAATCAGAACAGGTTAAGCCCACGGGATCTTGGATGGTTCATGCATCCCTTTCACTAATACCTTGTCAATTTCCCTGTTTACTACTTCTTCCGCCACCTTTAATCAGCGGATCATCCTTGACCTTATGGGAGGATGATCTCCAGTGTCCAGTTCTATGAACCTCCCCCACGTACATCATAAATTGTGGTCATCAACAGAGTAAATCTCTTTATATTTTTTTAATAAATCGATTGCCCTATACTTCTGTGGTTCTGACAGCCCCATTAATTTTCATGCGATACAACTGTCATTACATTGAGCTGTGGTTTAAAAGGCGGACCATATTTCTCCAGAGGCCCAAATTTATGAACTGAAAGAACCTCATCAATGGGATTTTAGTGTAAATATGCCACTATTTGGTGGCAACAGATTTATGGTGGTACCATATGTAGATTTGCAAGTTAAACTTTGATCTCCCCTTTCCTTGGTAATATAAGGCCTAGGGCCACGGGAGGCTCGAGCAGTGATTGCTGATTTGGGCCAATAACCTCCCCATAAAGTCCTCTGGAATATTAATCACAAAGTTAGTTCACTATAACTTGATGCCTGGATGGAATAGATATAGGTCTAGCAGCTCTAAGAGGCAGATCTTGATATTCATAAACCTGTTGGGGAAGGGCCCGAGTTTATTCCTTTCTAAGATGGTAATGCACAGGGATCGCTCCAACGCTGTATGCTAGATTGATATTCCCCATATACACCAGATCATTTGGCGCTCCACTAGAGTTGAATTAAATTAGGATTTGCTGACCCAATATATTAAAATTTTCGCCTGTCATATCAAAGACAGCCCCATAGTGTCGCAAGAAGGCAAAACCAATTAACAGAATTTAACTGCTATTGGGTAACACTATGGCTGGAGCTACCATGACAATAGAACCAAACTGCAAAGGAAGCACACTGTATGCTCCCTCAGAGACTATATTTTCCGCTCCAGCAATGCCATATACCATTCGGCGTTCCACATCCAGCTTTAATGTCAACCTGGCCACCAATTTGGTGGAGACTATATTGATGGGGGAACCGGTATCTATGATGGCATTGACTCAGGTCTTAGCTACAACCAGGTCGCAGTAAGTACATTCACAGCAAGATACGCCTTGACTGTTTATAACATGGACATTTAAGGAATCCCTGTTTCCAAGGAAACACGCAATACCCTTACCAATTCTGGGGTATTGTTTTATAGTACTTTTGACTGGAAGAGCGGCGCTTACTGCTTGCAAAAAAGGTGCATCTGAGGGAGGGTCTAACTTGTCAGGGGTTACTTGGGTGAACATTTGGCAAACATACGGCACAATCTGCATTTGGGACCCCTCTTCTGCCATAGCCGCAGACTGCACTTGCGTCAAAACAACCACCCCAACCCAGCTTCTGATATATAAACTGACTCATTGTATAAGGGAACTTCTGCTGAATATTATAATTTGGGTTCAGGTGGGTGTCTGGTATAGTGGAGATAGAGAGTCCCTTCTCTATTCCGCTCTGACTTTTCCATGGCCATACTGTTCAGGCTGTACATAAGAGACCAGTTTATTAGGGCACCATTGTGCCAGATGCCCCAGTCAACTGCATTTGAAACAGCTGACCTCATAGGACCCATGTCCCTGATTAATATGAAACAAGTCACATCGAGAGTTGGGCTGGAAGTGGTCAGCATAAACAGTCTTAGGGCGATAGTTGGGCCATGGATGATAATCAGGTATGTGGTGGATGTTTAACTGCTGAGGTTAGCTGGTGGAATGTGAACTGGATTAGCACATTTCCCCAAGTAATATGATTTGGCAGTTATAGCAGGATGATTCCACTCAGTATTAGGTGGAGGGAAGTAGGCTGATATATTGTGCAAAAACTGAAAAATTTAAGCAATGGTACTTTTGAACCAACAGTGGGGCCATAACGTTTATGTAACTCATAGTAGGGCTTTACAGCAGAAGTCATTGCAATACACACATCTGATTTGGATAAAATACCAGCTCCAATTAGCGCGTGAGCTTCCATCATAAATCACTCAGCAAACGTGATTAGGGTCTCATTCCGCTGAAACTTGATGGTCAAAAATTTGGCCTTCCGCTGTGACATCATTGTAGGTTCGCTGAACAACCACAGCACCGTCTCTTTGACTTCTTGGTATGTAATGTAACTGCTAGAAAGGTAAAAGACGACTTAATCAGCACTTCTGACATCCAAGGAAGAAATCAACAGTTTTACTCTTCATCAATTAAAGACTCCTTTAAGTTACTATATTGAATCGCTTAAAGAAACCATGAATATTTCCTTCACGATCAAATGGGGGCAGCTTAATGCAGAAAACCTCCTGGAGCAGCTCATCATGTTCTTTAAGCAAAGTGTCCAAAGCCAGTTTCAGCTCCACACAGGCAACTGACCTAGAGTGCTTTTAGAATTTTAATAACACATCATTAATGCAACATAGCTGGCAATTGAGTTTTTATTGTTTATAATTCATCAATGGGCCCCCTGTAGAGAGCACCACTGTTATAAAATTGGCAGTATTCAATAGATACAATGGTGGATTTTGCACAGTGTTTGACCCACTGAGCAATCAGGACCAACAATATGATGATTGTTGCCCTCGAAACAGCAGAATAAACTTTTCAAATAGTTATGGAGCACTTGCTCCCACAACCTCTTTTATTTAATATACTTAATACCACGGATCCTTTCTATTTCACTTACTCTAAACTTACTTAACAACCTCTTTTTGATCATCTCGTCTCGCCTATATTGTAGCAACCTTGGATGCTACTGCTTCTATGGCTTAGTAATTTAATTCGCCATATCTCATTCATTCCGTTGCTTATTTATTTGTTTATTTCCCAATCTCCTAGATCAAGATGATTTCCCAACAACCCAATATTGCCTCATTTAATGGCGCTCAAATTACCATTACTCATAAAGATTCTTGGCAGATTCCATCTGTTCCATCATAAAGACCTAGGGCTTATTGTCCAGTCATATTGGAATCAAGAAAATATTTAAGGCGGATTGTTGCAATAATCTTTTGGGTAGCTCAGGATATTTCTTATTGATCTCCAGTATACTGTGCACGCTTGAGATTGGTTGTATCAAGATGGAAAGGATTTTTCTAGCATCACTGGCCATATCAATTTTTCTAGAGACCCAATAACCTAGCTGAGGTAAGTGCTTTTGGGAACCTGAGCGTCATTGATATTATTTGGAATTTACGCAGGTTGGAATGGCAAGCTCACGGGTCACCTAAAATATAATGTCCTGTGTCTTTATAACCCCCTTCAGAGTCAGCACCAGATTCAATCTTATTGCTTGCAAGATGAGCGATAAGCAACATTTCACTTTCAGATACTTTTGTCATCCAGCTTTAGAGGTACATAACCCTAATCTGATTTTCCTTTTCCTGCTCATCAAGGGCAGAGTTCTTCTTAAAACACAAATCCTTAGTCTGGGAGTTCTTCTTGCAGTAGTTACACCTTGGCGTCTCCTCATTATTAGGATTTTCTTCCTCCACACTATACAATATAGGTTTTGTATAATATTTTTGAAAGTCTCTGGTTTGTGTATATCAAACATTGTGAGCAGTGTTTCTTTAAATGTCTAAGACAGAGTTGAAGCTTCATTTGATAAATGTGACGTACATGGCTAGGTCAGGGATACTATGTAAGCCAGCAACAACGATGGCTACAGCATTGTCCAAAGTAAATATCTTTATGGTCAACAGAGCTTGTGCCTCAGTATAGAAGCTATCAGATAATTTGGCAATGGTTTTATTTTGTTGTAGCACAATTCTCATGAAGCCCTGTGTTATAAATTTGG
The DNA here is from genome assembly GCA_022478985.1 of Massospora cicadina. Lineage (NCBI taxonomy): Eukaryota > Fungi > Entomophthoromycota > Entomophthoromycetes > Entomophthorales > Entomophthoraceae > Massospora > Massospora cicadina. The sequence continues at coordinate 97,768 of JAKSZP010005319.1, forward strand.
CAGAATTGTTGAGATATACTGTAGGGTTTGCACAGGGTTAAGCCCGCTGGGCAATAGGTCTGATGATATGACAATCATTATCCTTAGAACAAAGGAATAAACTTTTCATAAAATATGGAGCGATTGCCCTGAAAACACTTTAAATAATCTATAATATACATAAGATCCTCGCTGTTCCACTTGCTCTGTATTACTAACAAGCCGCTTCCTTCAATTCTTTATATTTCTTATCTCTCACCAACTTTGGTCAATACTGACCCTTTTGCTTAGACTATTCGTTCTGCCTTATTATTATTGGTTCCACCAGAGTTTCTATTAAATTCACAATCACCTTATTTGTAAGAGATCCAATAGCCATCCGTTTGGACCCAATATTGCCTCATCTCAATGCGTTTAGAACCATGTACTCTATAATTATTGTTGGCAGACTCTAGACAATCCGCCATGGCTATTTTGGGATTATTGTCCAGATAGATCATAATCTTAACAACCTGTTTCTTCATACTCAGGATTTTCTTGAACCTTAATTCTTAATGAGCACTTCTATCAATACTTTCCAGGTTTATAGTTCATTCATATGGGATTCCATACCATCTTACCATATGGCTTGGATAAGATAAAATATACTTAGCCTTTTAAAAACAGTTGAACCTTCCCATTGTGGCTTTATAGACATAAAGAAAAGTTGTGGTTTTCCTTTGCAAGGTAAACTTATCCTTAAAAAGTTTTATAGGTAGTGGCCTATAATCCTTTAACAACGTGTACTCTAGGAGCTTCAGATTTTGTAATTTCAGTATGTGTGTCGCTCTGCTTGACTTGATGTGCAAGTCAGCATAATTGAAACTGTAGAGGATTAATATTTTTTCCATTTCAACCAAAATAAGACTTGGCATTACATCCAGAAGATTAATTCTTCTTTAGAATGACTTATTCATTCTCTATGCTATTACTACAGATGTACAAATTTTGAATTTGTTAGCAGGTAGATGAGCGGTAAGTCAACTAAAGCTTGTTCTCATCTCTAATACTTCTGCACCATTTTAGTGTCTAACATGATTCTTCATTAAATAAGGGAAGCCTCCGATTGGGGGTTGCAACCTGCCTACAGGTGGATGCCAGATTGAGCTCCACATTAACTTGGGGTAATCCTATCCAAAGTATTGGGGATCAGCTCCAATAAATTCAAAAAAATTTAATAGTAAATTTGGCTTTGGTGACTAATTCTGAGGATGCTGAACAAACCAATTGGGCCACAGGGAATTACTGTCAGACATGGAAACCTAATCTATTAAATTTTAGGGTGCACCAGTGATTTATGCCAAAAATGTGCCCAATTCCCATGTATTATTTGTTTCCCCTTGGCTTCAGCAATCAATGCCAAACCCTTGTTCCTGATCCATTGAGGTTCTATAAATAACTTGAGGATCACTTTATTAGATACACCGTTTCTCTCAATTTCTCTTTCTGCGGTTTAGCTTTACTTTTGCCTTAATGGCCTCTTAACTCTCTGGGGCTTTGGGGCCCTGTCAAAAACGGGCTGGGTTGGAGTTCCTCCTCCAAAGTCCCATCAAAGTCCTCCCACATCTCTATGCATTATTGCTCTGATGATGCTAGTCAATCTTGGCTTTCAGCTTTTCTGTATAAGTGTTCCATTGTTGCTCACTTTTATTAAGGCAATGGTATACCTGATTAATGTTTCTCAACTGGGTGATTTTCCTCTCATGTCACTCTCAAATCTGTTGAGTCACTTGGTAATGTAAAGAGTAAATGCCTGAGTAGCATGAAATGCAAGTTTTTGAACATCATTTCCACTTGGGAAATAACTTTTGAGATACTGATGAAGTCTCAGAGATTCAGTGGGCCTCTAGCTCAGCAATTTGTCATAGGGCTTGCTCTAGATGGGACTTGAACAGGTGATATGTTCTTCCTTCTGATGGCGGCTAGTAAAAGCTTGAGCTGCCATTTATCCATGGGTGTAAGTCTTGTGGAGGAACTTCTGCGATTTAATTAAGATTTATTTCCATTTTGTACTAAAAAGATGAGAAATCTGGCGGCTGCCCGATCACCACCCTGGGAGATCTAGCTCATGTGGCAGATGAGAGGTGAGTGATGGCAGACTACTTGAAGATTGCAATATTTCCCCCAATTAAAACACCTTAAGCCGGCGCATAAAAGCCGTGTGTGGGAGAAGTGGTGGCGTCCAGGGGCCATCACCAACAGAAGTTTGGCAGCAATTCTCTCCCTTAAAAGGTTGTCCCATTGGTACAAGTTCCACCAATATAGTTAAATTGAAATTAGCTGAGAATAAATTGAGTGAATTGGCTAGAGCTTAGCAATTTTCAACCTTCATGCCCCTTCATTGCTAATAATCAAGAGCCCATCCATGATAGGTATTGGCACAACTAACTCCTTCCATACAGAATGAGACCAGCCATATGTTTCCTGTTCATATGCATACCCAATCACCCGCTGGACGAATTGATGTCAATCTACCAAGAAAAATAGCGTTGGGAATGAAAGGTTGGTGGCAAAATTTATGTTTGACTTGTCAGGCCAGACCGGGATTGTTCAGGCACTGTAAAATTTTAGGATGTTGGTATGATATAATCAAATTGCAAATTTTCCTGACAGTGAATGAAATCATTCAGTCCCCAAACTTTCTTTGTGATATTATAATGAAAGTGACCTGACTGGTTTCATTTTTACTCCAGTTTTCTCCTTTTTACCTTTTGATAATGTTCTAATAATAATGATTCTTAAAAAGAATCATAATTATACTTTAGTTTTAGAAATCTGCCGGACATTTTGTAACTATGATTTCAAATTTTGGTAAAACTCTGGCTGGTGCTTGCGGCTTCCCTCCTACTACATCATCCATCAATATGGATGAATGTACTGAAGATAATCTGGCAGGTGTTCTGGGGGGTCACTCGCCTGAGTTCCAGACCAGTCTTTTATTAATCACCACGTCCAGGACAAATGGCTATTATATTTCATCTTTGGAGCCTTGGGTGAACGCGTCAAGTAATTTCTTAGATTTTTTGTTTACTCTAGGTATCCTTATGATAAGCTTCATAGCTTCAGCAACATACTTTATAGACCCAGGATCAATGGTCCCTCTATGGTTATGAAAATTCAATGAAATAAGAATGGTTTGCTTTATTCAAACTGCAGACATCACATGTATTTTACAATGCCAAATTATATACCTTCTCATAGATCACTTGTAGGCCCCTTGGGTATTGATATGATGGTGGAGCTCCTTGTTATGAAACCCTAGTAAATGCACAATATGCTATATCCCAGGGTGTACAAATCTCATAATGTAGTGAGATATATTAAGATTAGATCCATAGCTCTCTGGGAGAGCATTGGATTTATATATAGGTTCATGTAGTCTGTCCACGGCGGGTGCCCTTTTTGGCTGACTCTCTCCTGGGTTAATGACTTTATAAAGTAAGTCTCAAACTCCTTCATTGGAAATCAATGTTAAATGATAATATTTGGGAATCTCCTTAGAATTTTTATATGCTCCTTCAAATGTGACGATAGACTAGACTAATCATTCAAAATTAATTTTCATTGTTTCCGTCGTGCACCCAGTGGGTGACACTAAAAGTTAGGTTATTTTCCATTGTATGATCTACTTAGTTGCAGATATCATTATGCTTTGGCTTAGCCCCTGTAGAGAGCACCATCCTGCTGGCCATCCATTTTTGAGATCAATGGTGCTATACCCAGGGATCCCAAAAGTCAATACATGAAGCTATCTTAGACTCATGACAAGTATATTCTTTATTCTAAAGGGTTTCAAGTCATCGCTTATATCCCATCAGCTAGAGTACCATCCTATATTAAGTACAGAGAAAAGGATTATTGAAGTTAAGTACCAAAATGAGACATAGAATTAACAAAGTAACTTTATTGTAGTATAAAACAGAGGTTTTTATATTTCATATTTACTAATTTAAACCCCAAAGGAAAAGTATTAAGAAATAATAGAAGAGGAGATATGAAAAGGAGGCTCTTGGTCATGCAATGCATTCTGGATGGTATAAACCCTTTACAGCATATTTTAGGTCAAAAATGTATGTTAAAGGTACCAAGGTGGGTAAGACTTGGTATCATTTAGGTCAATTGTTGGGCAGATTCTTATTTCTTACCCATTTGTGGGTTCATCTTATTTATTGTCACATATACCACCTTGAGTAATAGTCAGTCAACGTTACACTGATCCTTTATTATAATTAGACAGGTTTAATCTTAAAGTATCTTAAGCTTGAATTGATCTGATGTAATTATTCTAGTATTGGTTTTAGCCTTACTGCTAAAAATTTTCCGTGTGATTAATTTAGGTAGCTTTGGGGTAGTAGGCGAGTTACTAGGGCATATGGCTATAACCTGAAGGTTGCAGGTTCAATTTCAACCCTTTGCACATCAAGTGGAGTTTCATCTGAAGGAAGCTATTGGAGGTTAGTAGGTCTAATAACATGAAAACCTTACCCATGACATAACCAAAAAAATTTGAGTCCTGATCCAGAGGTGGAAAAAATTTCTACAATGGTGTTGACCCTGCTCAGGTTTCATGTTAATATATACTTTCTTTCTTTTTGTAATGTCTGTCCCCTGGGTGGCTTACCTTGGATAAATAATTTAGGTAGCCTCTCTAACTCCCCACTTGGGTATAAGTGTCAATTCTGTCATGTGAGTTAAACGGTCAATATTTTCTTATCTTGTCCGATATCCTGATATCTGACAGTTGCTGAGTGAGGTGGTCTCCATGTAGCTAAAAGGTTCTAGAGTCTACAAGGTGATTTAACTCTGAGCATTATTAGGAAGTGTTATTTCTCATAATTTGTTTACAATTTTAATATAAGCCAAAGTGGCTTTATAAAACATTGACCAAATTGGGATTGAGACCTTGCATTAATCCTATTTGGTGTAAAACCTCTTGGTGATGAATCCCTAATACCTGAAGGATATGATGGAGGTCAGGATGTATGAATTGGTTTAGATAGGTCATACCCATATGATCAGCTCCTTGCTTTCCAAGGTAGCAGAAATATAGAGTCTCTAAATATAAGATGATACATCTTTAACTTGTGAACAATGGATTGACTCTTAGTGGAATAGATTTTATCTAAGAGTTGTTGAATTATATCATATACAACTTTAGCTTGGAGATAAAAATTACTATAATTTGGAATGGGTAGATTGAATACAAAAGTAGCCATAAAATTAGGATCTCTGGTTGAAAATGTTGCACTCACTTTGGGAAGTACTAATCTATCAGTTGATCCTCTTCTCCGCATTTGAGGGAAGGAATTTCAATACTAGATTTTCTTTCATGGTTTTGATAAATGTTTTCTGCTAGTTAAAAGTTAGAGGCCCCTGTAGTGAGCACTAAGTTTTTAGTTTTCTTCCAAGGAGGAAGCAAAATATTAGATTTTCAGTTGCCTGGAGCAGTTAAAACGCATTTTTTGAAGTTCTTCAAGATGTCATTAAAGAGTAGATTAGCTGTAAAGAGGAGTTTGTGAGCCACTTTTGCTTCATCAGTCTGGTTGTTGGCAACTATCTTAGGTTACAATAATTCTTATTGTAGCTATGCAAAGATACAGAAAATAAGTATAAAATCAATAAAGGAAAACATACACTGATTTTATTATATAAAGGTTTGGGATTTTTAGGATGGCTTGGTGCTTAGTGGTGGATAGGGCTCCTGACCCTACTAGTTCAGAATCTTCACTCCTCATCCAATAAAGAGGTCAAGGCATGGTCATCTATTCGGAGCTTCTGGATAGTTGTCTTACATTTATTATAGGCTTCAAGTTGTAATCCTGGATACTGAGTGAGGTTGCATCAAGTAACAACTCTTGAACACATTCAGTATTAATTGCCCATTTGTGGACTGCGGCCCATAGGCTATAATAAATCCAATTCTGAAGGCCCAAAACAGTTGAGGACAGTCAAACTGTTTGTTGGTATACTCTTAGAACTTTTAGGGCTATTCTTCAGTGTAATTAATGCAATTGTTTATCACATGGCCTTAAATCTCTCATATTCAATGTAATGGGTAATTTAAAGAACTTTAGCTTAGATTAAGACTAATGGCAAAGTTAGATTTTACATTTTTACAACATCATTTTAATTATATATCCACATCTATGCAGCTTCATATGATACATGATTTTAACCCCATAGAAATGTTTAATTTATCTAAATTTATCTTTTTGTTTCTTCTTTACTCTATGAGCGCCTTAGAACCTTTTGTCAGTGACATCTTTATTAACGTTATATGCATAAACTTAAGTACTAATATATGCTTGAATCAATAATTTTGCACTTTATTGTCATAGTCTTAGTTTGATTAAAATCTTTTTACGTTCACTAATTTCTATTTTTCCATTCTGCCTCTCTGTAATGGCCTCATTGCATTTCAATGGCATTACTTAAGCATAAGACTGCTAAAATATAGTTGTTACCATTATATTTCCTTTAACATAATGATGCTACTCAGTTAGACCTACTTATCTTACTCTGCTTTTTTATAAAAAACGAATGGCCTTTAAACTTTATTATCAATTTCTTATATCTCAAAATTATGTCTCTATTTAAGTTTTGTATGAAAAGTTACTCATGGACTCTGAGCCTAGCTTGAGCGTTTGATAGGCTAAGCTAAGCCTGGTCTTTTGTTAGCCTTTCTATTATAATATAGTACATTTTCCATCAAGATGTGCACTTTCTGTGTAATCAGAATTATATATAGATCAAATTTTATCTAATAAAAGATAATTTAGATTATAGCTTACTATATGAAGGTAAAAGTCTGATAGATGTTATTTATCTTATGCATTTTTTAAGAAAACAATATCAGAATATTAAAATGATTTAATGTTATAATTATAAAATAACACTTCATATGAAGAAATCTTTGCTATCTTTGTTCAAATGTAATCTCAGATTACTCTGTTGCTATAAGATTGTTTTCTTAAAATTCTTTTTTACTTTTCTGAAACCCTGACAGAGATATTTAGAGGTCATGCTCGCTTATAATAAAATTAAGTAACTTTTAGCCAACTTTAGAAAACTGACTTCATATATAGCTTAGTAATTTCAGTCATATAGTACTACACATAAACTAGTAATTACATATGAAATAATTGCTGTTTATACATATGTTTCTTATTGGTAACTTAGTTTAAGTATGCATAATAAGAAGACTATATTCTTGTCACAAGGTTTTCCTACCTTTTATCTGGTGCAGCAAATTTCATATACACTGCTTAGTGTAACTTTTGGGATGATAATTGGTAAGTCAAACATTTTTAATACAAATTCTGTAGCTTGGAATATTAAGTGTGTTTTTATATTTTTGGGGAAGGTCGACCAGGGGACATAACTTATGTATAGTGAGGATAAAATAATTAAATATGAAAATTAAAGACACTGCAAAGGATTCAAAGCCCCTCTTGTTGTTTTCAGGATCACCAAGTTTAAGACGGTAGGGGGGTTTATGCTGGCCTATCTTTGGATGCAGCATAAGTGAAGGAAAGAATCAATTTTTAAGAAAGATAATTTTCTTTCTCGTTGCAATCACTTTTGCAACCTATTCAATTCAAGACTGATTCTAGTTTGATAATCTCACAGAGGAGATTAGTCTGCGCCAATGTCAGGGAGCAGTTGGGCAAGTAAAGTAAGAGGAGCAAGTGGAAGGCCCGCGGCCTCCAACGTTTGAAAACGCCCCGGGGTTCTGGTGGAATAGACAAAAATTTTAAAAATCTGGCGGTCACTATTTCCCACAGAAATACTCGCATGGCAAGCACGATGCAACAGGTACATCAACATGCCACACTCCCAGCGGTTTCATTGGTGGAATTTGGAGTTCGCGTGTTTCTGGACATCCAACAAACGGCCTTATGGGAAAAATTTTGTGAAGATGTGCACAAAATTTTCCTAACCGTGGTGTACATCGCACCTCACTCCATGTCATGCAGTTGGCTGGACCTAGGTTTTGAAAACAAAGAAGCAGCAGACAAGGCTGCTGCAGTGTGTGTAGTGGTTGACCTCCCTGAAGGGCAATGGGTCATTGAAACCAAACGCACCAGATGGACAAAATCAAACCAAATTTCCTCACGTTTGACTTTTTGCCTACTATGGTAAAACGTGACATTTTAGAACAACACCTGAAAAATGGTCTTACCATATATGGCGAAATACAATTTTTTGAAATGCAACGCTTCACGCTGATGCCACACCTGTGCACCAGCAAAGCCATCACAGTCCTGACTCCAACCGAGGAGATCATGAAGGACCAAACCCAGATCCCGCACTCCACTTTTATTGATATTGCAGGGCATACCACTCACCCATTCTGGTTGACCATGGACAGCGCGCCCCCCATTTGCATCCACTGTGATGCATTCAGCCATAAGGCGCACGCATGCCCCACCAAAGAGGGCGTCACATTCCAAGAGCACCCCTCAGCAGCCATGGCCAGCGGAGCGGCGCACTACAAACCAACCGCAAGCACCAAAGAGGCTTTCCCGTGGGGAGCACAAGGCTGCTACCTACTGGTAAAGCCTATCTCCCCACAAGAGCAGAAGAAGGCCAAGCAGGCCCACAGGACTGCGGCCAAGGAAGCGGCCAAAGCCACCACCGCTATCCCACACTCCCAATGCCAGGAGACATTGAAACCTTCACAGCAGAAGCAACTTTAGAATCCACAACCAATCAGATTGGGAAGCCCATGCCGAGTGGGCCACTCAATCTGAGGATCCGATGGGGGACTCAATCTCACCCAATTGTTGCACCCAAGCTCCGGTTGAAACTGACTTGAGACCCATCCCAACTGAAAATTTTTTTGACCCACTCAACGGTGCACCAAACTCATCTGCACTGAAAAAATTTGTCCGACGTTGGGAAAACAAAAAGCGAAGGCTAAAGCCAATGCAACTCTTTCTGCAAAAATTAACAAAAATCCTGATAGCGTTGCTGCTAACACCTGCGCTGCTGTGAAGGCCCGTGGGGATCTAGAGGAGGCTGGTGGGCCTGGGTGCCCACCCTCACACCTAAGGTGCAATGGGGGAAACCTTCACTTTAGGGACGTTGAATAAAGCTGGACTCAAGGCCTCCCCATCCCAGGCTAGGAAACTGAGTTTTTTACAACAAAATTTACCCGTGGATATCCTGGCCATCCAGGAGTCCCACTGTCCACAAGGTTCGAGGAAGCTTGGAAAAAAACACCACCCACCCTAACCTTTTGGTCAGAGCACTGTGGGGTGCTAGTTCAGAGAAACAATCTTTTCAAATTTTTATCATCAGAAACATTCCTAAATGGCCAAGTTCTTTGATGTCACTTTCTTGTGGGCTGACGTAGCTCATGCAATCGTCAACATCTATGCCCCAAACAGTGCACATGAGCGTCGGGAATTTTTCTCATCAGTTAAATCCCTCCCATTACCCCCAGACCCTTTCATAGTTGGCATCATGAACTGTTGGCTAAATACACCAATGGACTGGTGGCCTTCCTCACCCCACGCCCCCAGGGTCATGTAGAACTGCGCATTCTAAAGGCCACCCTCAGGCTAATGGATGAGCTGCCATGACATGCCCCGCTGATCAAAAACATGATGCGCCCCCACATCCACAATGGCCAATTAAGGTCCATGACCTGCATTGGCCTTATCCTAACGCCGGCGAAATTCCAACCCCACATCTCCCACTTCAAAACAACAAAAATGGAATTCTCTGACCATCGACTGGTCTCAATAACCTACCACCTACCTGTCACAGCTGCTAAGGCCCCATATTGGTGCAAACTCCGCCCTCCCAAACTTGCCTCGCCAGTATCTTCCACATGGGTGGAATCAGCAACTTTGGCAAAAGAGTTTGTTGCACCATTTTGCACAGACCCCATTTCCACATGGGCAACTTTCAAAGATGATACCATCCGCCACTCTTGACATCTCTCCACCAGACACTCATGAGCCACATCGGCGGTCATTTCGCACGCTCTGGAAGAGTTGGTACACCTGGAGTCCAATATCCCAGCTACAGGATACATCTCTTCATGGGGCCAGTAGTGGGCGGAGGCAGCCGCCCACCTCAACGCACTCAAAAGGCAACACAAACAAAGGTTTGTGTTCAGTACAGGGCCAAACACATCACAAAAGGCGATAAGTGCACCGCACATTTCTTTAAAAAATTTCGCACCACGCCAGAGCGTGGCCTGCACACAGGTGTGAAGATCGGATGATTCCATTGCGGATACACCAGCCAAAGTGGCAATCAAAATACAAAAGTATAACTCTGAGTTGTACCGATCTGATCCAATTCAGCTGGCTGAAGTGGCAGAATTTATCAACCAAGCCCACATTCGCACCATTTTCCAATACCCAGAAATAATGAATTTGATTACTCCAAACAAATTATGGACATCCATTCGCGGTGCACCAAACCAAAAATAACCCAGCCCAGATGGCATTCCATATGAATTCTACAAAAAGTATTTCAAATATATATTCCCATTGCTGCTCACCTCACTTAACTAAAGACTGTTGGAAACGCGCCTCCTACCAGGAGGACATGAGGTTTTTACCATCACACTCTATAATAAAGGGGATAAGCTAGACTTAGCCAACTGGCGCCCCATTTCTTTAACGAACACAGACACTAAAATTTCAACAAAAATCATGGCTAACCGTTTAGGGACTGTAGCATCTGCCACCATCTCCCCAGAACAATTTGGTTTCATACCCAGAAGGTTGGTTTGGGGTAACGTGCACTCTGTGGCTAATGTGTGTCAGTCCACAGCCTCTGGGGCACTTGTATTCTTGGACCAACAGAAGGCCTATGATAGATTAAACTGGGAATACCTCAGGGCCTGCCTTCATTAATTCTGCTTACCCCCTCGATTCATCAACTGGGTGATGCTGCTCATGGCATCTGTAACAATGGCGGTACGTGGCCCTGGCTTCCTAATGGAAGTAGTCCGCCCTCAAAGAGGCCTGCTACAAGGGGACCCCCTCAGCCCACTCTTATAAAACTTCAGCCTTGACCCACTACTGCGAAATGTGAATGCCCAACTCACTGGGGTCTATGTGCTAGGCCAAGCCCCAGTCAAGATAATGGCGTTTGCAGATGATTGTGTGGTTGGGGTGTCTAATAATCAAGATGCACGCGCGCTTGAAGCTCTCATCTAGGAGTATTCCCGGGTAAATAACGCGGCACTGAATGCTTCCAAAACTGAAATCATCCTCCTTGGTCAGTTTCAGAACTGCTGGGCCCCAGCAATTAGTTCCCAATCTGGCCCATCTGCTCGCCCACATCCTCGCCCTACCAGCTCAACACACATTGCCCCACTGGTGCTCCCCTTCATGCCACGCCCTACCATAGGACTGGTATGCCATCTGGGCATGTGGATGGAGGCAGGCGGATACGCGTCAGAAGTATTGGAGTGCCGTATTCTGGACAACGTGACGAAGCAAATCGCCTCTCTCAGAGCCCACCCTACTTCCCTTACTGGCAGGGTTGTTTTACCCAACTCTATGCTCCTCTACAAAATCTGGTTTGGAGCCCACGCCATCCTCTTCTCCCCAAGCTTCTTCAAATCCTTGTATGCCCTGCTGCAAGGATGTCTTTGGTCAGGCCGCCCTCCACCAGTACGACTAGAGGTCATGTTTGGCCCTCATCATCATGGTGGCATGGGTCTGCTCGACTTCAGAGCCCATGCTGCCAAGATCTTGGGCACCTGGATTGCGGCTGTCACCGCCCCTACGCACCCCTCCCAACACTGGTCCCACGCGGCCCGCTCCAACAGCTCCCGAGCCTTGGGCCTCAACAACCCATTAAACCCCACTCCCTGATGAAATACCTCGCATCACACACATCAGCCACAGATCCTCACGGGACTAAAACCCACTACAAACGAATCCTCTTCTCCATGCGGAGCGCTGAGTGGAGAATTTGTATCAGTGGACACACAGCCCAGAGAGGCCGCCCCTCTCCTCAGTTCACACAAAAGGTACAGGGGCTACCCATCCAAGATGTCATAATCCCCATTCAGCCCCAAGTCCTATCCAGGGTGGACTACCTGGACATGATGGACATCCCTTATTCCACTGAGACCCAAAAAACCTCTGAAAATACGCACACCATCCTCTGTTGCAGCCTCAAGTCCGCTCCCATGTGTGACGCTGCCTGAGGCGGGTGTATTGTACAGCTGAGCGCTCTAACGCTTTACACTCATCCTGTGTAGTGTGTGGCCAGTATGGAACGCTGTTCCACCGCCTGGAGAAGTGCCCTACCTCTAAAGTGATATGGAGCGAAGTTCAACGTCTGCTGGGCCAGGATCAAACGCATCCCTTCAGTCTGTCAAGAGATATGTTTGCTCTATCAATGGCCTCCTCCCTTCCACCCTCCCTCCATGCTTTGGTGGTTGCAATCGCCACGTGGACCATCCTCACGATTGTTTTAGATGCCATCGCAGGCTCCACCCCCACCCACCCAGAAACTGTCCACAGATTCCGGTCTCATTTGGTGGACCACTTTCAAGTGTGGATGTTTGGATACCTCCCACCGCGTCGCTGACAGCTGGTCTCCTCCTGGTTCCCCGTCTGGTTCATCAAATCAGACCCCTTCCTCCACACATGTTCAATTGTGGCTACGGCCCCTTCACACGTTCCCTCCCCCTCCCCATAAGTGGCGTTCCCGCTAGCAACAATAGATAGCATCGCTTCCCTGGAGTGCCTTCCCTGGTACTAAGTTTTTCTCTTCTGAGTCATATTTGGAAGTGTCCGTCCCATGGTCAGCCTTCCCTGAAATAAATTTAAATTTTAATTTAAAGAATGGGAGAAACATGATGATAAAGACACCAACCTACCAGGTGGGACAGCGCTGAGGCGCTCATCCTACCATGGTGGAAATGGAGGGGGATTGGGGGCTCATTCTCTGTCTCATGCTCCTCATTGGAAAGAGAACGGGCCAAGGAGGAGAGCAAAGGGGTGGTGTGATCAGCAAAATGGGTGGCGAGTTCAGTAACAAGAATCTGCTTGAGGAATTGATTGTACAACATTAAGTCGCCAATGTATTTGGTTATGGTGGCCTCCGCCTTAATGTGGAGGGCAGGGAGCTAAACAGTGAAGCCATGTGTCAGGAAGTTGATATGACTGGACAATATGCTACCCATATTAGTGGATCACAGGGGAATTGAGATGAGTCTTGAGATTTACAAAAAGGGGATACTTGATTTAAATTTGAGCGAAATGAGAACATTTAGAGAATTGATAGGGATCACGCCGAGATTCGATTCAAATTGAGAGCAACTCAAATAGGATGAGGAATAAGAAGATACTAAGCTGAGGATGCATCCAGTTGGGGAATCAAGGTATAAAGATCCTGATAAAATATTACAGAGGATATAGTCTATTATGGGAAGGAGAAGCGCAGAACAGGCTGAAAGATAAATAAAATAAAGAAGAAAATAAGGGGCAATAGCTCCATATATATTTTATTTAGTTTACTACAAGAATCAGCAATTTTCATAAAGTTTGATTGGGTTGCTCAGTGGCTATACCCTGTGCAAATCCAACTCGGCGACAGCAGACCTAGATGCTAAGAAATTAACAGTGGTGCTCACTAAAGGGGGCCACTTAGCTTCTATACACTAATAAAATACAATGCAAATCCTCATTTGTTCTGACCTAACCTGATCAGGTTCTGAGCATGATATGCTGAAGAAGCTTGGTGAACACCTAACTTGGAACCAACATTGTTTACTGTTACCAAACCAGGGGATGACGAAAATATGATTACTGTGCAATTTGAGAATTGCCCAGAGCTAATATCTAACCAACACGGACGCTCCACAAATGTGACTCCACAACAACTAAGAATTATTATGGAATGGTTGTTGCGCGGGTATCGCCTATATGAGGATGAGAGTGGGGAAAATGCCATAAGTCTGTTTTATAATCGATGCAAACAAGAAAATCAATATGCGCTGTATATGTATTATTTGGACGCCACTACTATGGGGTTAACTCGCCGCCTTGTTACTCACAGAATGGAGGAATACCTAGTCGCTTATGTGCAACCTTTAATTTGCCTGCTGCTATGAGTTCTAGCTTGCCATAATATCAAAATTGGAGATGTGTTGAAGTTTGCTCAAGCACAACAGCACAGTACTCGCTTCTTGCTGGACCAACTTGATCATTCGTTCTCAGAAATACAAGGGGCACTGAGACAGATGGATCATCATGTTGGGGATGTTTTTCATTGTTTATATCTTCTAGTACCACAGTTAAACTTAGAATTACCTCGAGTGATAAGAGAGCTATTGGAACAGCATGGCCTATCCATGAGGTGGATTCAGGACGTGACAACCTTGGGGAACAATACAGAGCGCTGTATGACAGAGCTAGCCAAATGGGCGGAAGCTCTTAAAGCTATGATTGCCCAGCTCAAGGAAAGAATGACCCTGATGGAACAGCAAGTGGCGGCCTAAGTCAGCTCTCTATTGACAGAACTAGATCAACTCCATATCTAATGAGACACTCAGTAAACGTCTGATAATGCACTTATTCTTAGATCAACATCTACCAAGTACCTCCAACTCATTTGTCGAGTTACATGACTGGATGTCATTAGTCAGGTGGAACACCAACGAGTCTTCCCACCCTCTATTGGTGAAACAAGTGAGTATGCAGACATTCAAGACTGCATTGATACCCTTCAACGGGCTAATGAGGAATCAGTGCAAGAACGATCTTTCTTTGTTAACTAAATAAACACCACCAACCAGCAAGCGGAAAATGTAAGACAACAACAAACCTGCCTGCAGAATATAATTGAGGAAGTTATTTCACAATTACAAACTATGGAACACACACTGAATGAGGAAAAAGAATTCTGCTGAGAATTGCAACATCAATATAACATGATGCAACGTGAATGGCAGGAGGGATGGTGTAGATGTTCTGCGGTCAAAACAGAACAGCTGATTAGCAAACAGTTCATGGGGCATACCAGAGCTGGGGAAAATAGGGCCATTAGTGGTGACTCAGGGGGAGAATGTTATGGATCTGCAAACGAGTATCCATTGGGTGGTACAACAGACCCCCCAAGTGATGACAATCTTCTGATTCTGCATTGACGAGCTCAAGCTCATCTGGACGGTGGCATGTTAACACACCAAATGATGGTTCCCATAGTTGCTCTAAATCCAGTTCGCCTGGTCCTTGCAGCCAGAACTGAAAGCTGGCTAAATTTGTCCGTATTGAAAATTTAACTCCTTTCAGTTGTAACATAAACCTACCCGGGTACTTCAAACGTTTTGAATTTGCTGTGGAAGGGGCTACCAATCAACAGAAAGCAAAGTTGTTACTGTCTGTGTTAGTTTGGAGAGCGCTGAATAAGTGACTTGCTATCTTCTGGATAGTTTGGTGTTTTACGCCCAAGTAGAAGTGATATTTATCCAGCTGTTTGGAGGTAGTAACAAGATGTCTCAATGAAAAGCCAAATTTATGACTATACAGTTTAATCAAATTGAGACCCTTCAGAATTTGCCAAGTGGTTTTCGGTGGAAGCTCACGTTTTATTGGGGCTAATATTTTAACTATTGAGGATGTAGGTATAGTGTTGACCGTGGTGGTCAAACCCAATTGTGAATTTTATAACGCTATGTCCCATGTGTTAGATGGGGATACCAGCCTCATTTGAATTGTGAACACCTTATGACGACTCTCTGCATTGAACAGCGCCCCAATGTGGGCTGAAAAACCTACATGGCTCCCGCTCCATCCTTTTACAAATATTGGGCGCAGCGACTGAGTTATCAGCTGCTGGAACGTAATCGTCGCTCTTATGAATAAGTAGACCCTTTCCACCCCATGTACGCTTCATCAGTCCAACTGCGATCATGGAACCTTACCGGCAATTCTCAACTTGGTCCTTCCAGCCTGAATTATATACATGCACCTTTTACCTACACTTGCTTCCAGTGCAGACAAAAGGGCATTATGCAGCCAATTGTCCTAGCAAGCCACAAGTGTACACAATGCCAACTATGAAAACTGAGCAGGGAAAAGTTCAAGCAGAGTAGAGGTGGGCGCTCTACCTCCACTGAGTTCAATCCACTTGTCCCTAATACCTGCCAAACAACTTTACAAGTAGAAATTGAACCTCAATCGGACGATTTGTTATACCAGCAGCTTTTGCTATATACCCCTGAGTCTGCTTCCAAGAGTAAGAGCTCACCTAATTAGGCCGTGATCCACCAAGACGTGCAGAAACCCTATGCATGGCAAACACTGGAACAGACTGGCTCAGTAATGCGGATTCTTTGCTGAACGTCGCTCCCTTAATAGGAGTTAACACAGCTATTACAGTGGAAAGAATCGCTAAGGAGTATCCTCAGGTCGGCATGGGTATTTATTCCTTTTTAAGTAACAGAAGACCTTTGAACGTACAATTAAAAAACTCTGATGATTCCTCATACTTGGAATGTATTTATTGTGACATATTCGTTTAAAACACAAAAATCCGCGTGATCATAGACACAGGAGTGCTGGTGAACATAGTATCCATCTGGTTAGTGGCCAAACTGATGTTGAAACCAGATGTGGACTATTGAGTAGTATAAGGAACAGCAGAAACGCATAGCACTGTGTCAGAAGGAGCATATAGCGCGTTACCTCTACGATTCAGTTCCATTCAGGTGTCTGCTCTGGCGGTGGTCTTGCCAAATAACCACTACAATATGTTAATTGGCGCGGCGTTCATGAGGAAATTTAGCGTTGTGATAGATATGGTGGAAGCAACACTTACTATTTTCAACCAACAGATTCCAGTCTATTTTTCCTCTAAGGAAATCCCAGCGGAGCCAGTCCACTCTGGTCAGATCAATCTCACATACAGTGACGGAGTGATCCCTGTTTGTTATCAGTGACTAAGTCGGTTGAATAAGATCCTCCCCAACCAGATATATGATTATAAGGGAATCCCGCTTAGAGCAACGTGGCCTTTAAGCTTACCATCTGGATACCAGGGCATAGTAGGAACTGGGCTTGTAATCAAAGTTCCTAAGGGACTGTATGGAGAAATCCTGGCGCCTCATCAGCACTTGTGGCTAGTTCCACATGTGGCTCTGGGGCTAATGTTTCCTGGGAATGGGGAGGTGAAGGTGTTACTCGCAAACCTACAGAAGGAGACAATAACAATTAGGTGGCACCAAGTGGTGGCTTACCTACACTTCATCCCTATTGTGAAGTTCACTGAATTCATGACTTTGGCTCATGGGAAGATCTTGGACTACTGGCTCAATCCTCATTCAGCGTACTGACTGTAGTTTCACAAGAAGCGCTCACAGGACTATCGGCAGATCATCAAGATAGGGCTATGGCCTTATTTAGAAAAGTATCAGCATATTTTTGCAAATGACGATCATGACTTGGGGTGTGCTCAAGGAGTGGTACATAAGATTGATATAGGAGATCACCCTCCCATTTGTTCGCATCTTGTCAGATGTTCTAGAGCAGCAGAAGAGGTTGTCTCCGATGAAGTGGATAAGCTCATTGAGCAGGGGATGCTAGAACCATCAAAAAGTCCGTGGGCATCACCTGTGCTCATCATAAAGAAGAAGGATGGCATGAATAGGTAGTTATTTACTATTGTAAACTCAATAATAATGTTATGAAGAAGGATTCTTACCCTCTTCCACGGATAGATTATGTGTTAGACCAATTGGGTGGAGCAAACTATTTTTCCGCCATGGATCTGATCTTGGGGTACTGACAGATCAAATTGCTACCAACAGAATGGGAGAAATTTGTGATCATCACCACAAGGGGGTTGTTCTAGCCAATGCGCATGCCACAAAAATTGTGTAACGCCCCTGCTACATTCCAGCGTGCCATGGATACAATTTTAAGTGATTTAAAGCTGTCCTGCATCTTAGTTTACCTTGACAACATCAATGTGTTTTTGCAAACCTTCACAGAGCATCTGGCCCATTTGGAGCAAGTGTTTCAGCGCCTCGCTGCCGCTAATATCAAAATTAAGCCCCAGAAGTGTCATTTATTTAAAGAGCAGTTGTAATACCTCGGTTTTGTTGCAGATTCAAATGGGCTTAAACCACAGCCAGCTAAAGTGGAAGCGATAGGCAAGATGACTCGGCCAGAAAATAAGGAGACATTCAGGTGTTTCTAGGAATGGTTGGGTATTATTGATAGTTCATTCCCAATTTCAGTTGTATTGGGGCACCACTTTTCGAACTATTAAAGAAAAATGCTCCTTTCAATTGGATGGAACGATGCCAAAACACTTTCAATTATTTGCATACCGCGTTAGCAAGCGCACCCATATTGCAATACCCCAACTTCAATAAACTGTTCATAGTGCAAACAGATGCATCCTTAGCTGCTATTGGAGCGGTATTATTCCTGAAGGATGATGATGGTGTGGAACATCCTGTAGCCTTATGTAGTTGGAGCCTGAATTGTCATGAGCGAAACTACACCGTAACCAAGCAGGAGTGTTTAGCTGTGATATACACTTATAAAAAATTTCAGGTATATTTGCAGGGGTAAAATTTCAATTCATAATGGACCATGCTTCCTTTCGCTGGCTACAGAATCTGCGTGAACAGGAAGGACAGCTTGCTTGTTGGGCTCTGAAGCTGCAAGCTTACGATTTTGAGATCTTACATTGACCTGGGGCAAAACATCAAAATGTGGATTATCTATCTCAATTGCCCACGGTTGCTATCGCAATAGATCTGGCTGATATAATGTATGAAAAAATGATGGTGAACAAATACCAGGATGAGCCACTGCAAGTGATCAAGGTGTTAGACGGACTCAGGGAGGGTACCTTAGTGCGAGGGGAAGAACTATACAAGCGGATTGGAGACTTGACGTTAAATTTTCCTAAGCCTTCAAATAGACCCTTGATAATTATGGATGCTCATCAGGCTGTAGGCCATGGTGGGTTGCAAAAGACACTGGAGTTTTCTATGACTCTGATACTTCTGGGAAAGCATGCATTATGACATGCTGGAAACTATAAGCTGTTGCCAACAATGTCAAGTTGAAAAACCTTTCCATAAGAAAACCACCTATCAATTAGTGAAGCCCCGTTTTGCATGGCATACTGTTTCCATTGATGTAGTGGGACCTCTGCCAACTAGCACCAATCGATCCAAGTACATATTTGTCACCATCGACCATTTGACCTGATGGGTGGAGGCCAGAGCTATTAGCAACTTGGGTGCGGTCACCACTGCCAAGTTTATTATGGAATGTTTTATACAGCAGCATGGCTGTCCACAGTTCATCCTGACGGACAACAGAACCAACTTTTACTTCACATATTCTGCCAAAGTTAAATGAGTTGATGGCAATTTGTGGGGTTTTGACCACCCCCTATCATCCAGAATCAAATGGGATGGTGGAGCGAGTTAACGGAACCCTAGTAAACATACTCCACGAATTGATAATGGACCAGCCCTCATAATGGAGTGCTCTTTTACCTACCGCTGTGTTCACTTATAATATCAACTACCATTCTGCCACTGGTAAGAGTCCCTTTCAACTGTTGTATGGACGCTATCCACACTGCCCACTTTGTTATATTCATGTGTAGAGGACACTGGTGGTGTGAATCCTCAGCGATATTTGAGGCAACTTATGAATACATTAATCAAGTTACAAACTGAATCCTACTCCACTAGTTTGGCTAAGAAAATTTGTGACCAGGCGGTTAATCGGAAGCGTTGGAGTGTACTCCCTCTGTTTGCTGAAGGGAACTATGTGTTATTCCATGAACAGCATGGATTTGGCCAAAATAATAAGCTCTCTGACATTTGGGTCAGCTCATTTGAGATTATTGAGAGGACTGGTATGAATGTCTACATAATCAAGGAACCTGCGGGGGTTGGATTATCAACTGAGTCCATGCTAAGTTCCTTAGAGCATACAAACAGTTAAAGCCTAACAATTAGTCAAAGGGGGGGGTAATGTCAGGAAGTTGATATGACTGGATGATACGCTACCCATATTGGTGGATCACAGGGGAATCAAGATGAGTCTCAAGAATTACAAAAAGGGGATACTCAAACTATATTCAAGCAAAATGAGAACATTCATCGAATTGATAGGGATCACGCCAAGATTTGATACAAATGAGAGCAACTCAAATAGGATGAGGAATAAGAAGATACCAAGCTGAGTATGCATCCAGTTGGGGAATCAAGGTATAAAGATCCTGATAAAAGATTACAGAGGATATAGTCTATTACAGGAAGGAGAAGTGCGGAACAGGCTCTAAAATAAGTAAAATAAAGAAGGAAATAAGGAGAAATAGCTCCATATATATTTATTTAGTTTACCATAAGAATTGACGATCTTCATATTGTTCGATTAGGTTTCTCAGTGGCTATACCCTGTGCAAATCTAACTCGGTGACAGCAGACCTAGACGCCAAGAAATTAACACCATGGAGGCTTGGGTAACTTGAAAGTTGGCCTGCGAGGTGGAAACCACTCTCTGGATGGCATCCTTAGCGCGCCAGTGGGCAATTTCAATGGCCAATTTGTAGTTTATATGTGTGGATGGCCCGAGGATGGGGGGCGGGATTTCCATGGCTAGTGCTGCTACTGATGATTTGGCCATTTCATGGATAGTGTAGAGCTTAAACTTTTTTAAACTACAAAAGAGAGGCTTACACTAACAATAAAATTGAAGTCCAAAACTTTAAATCCCTTATTTTTAATAGCTTTTTTATTCAGATGTTTTATAAATTATTATAAATGCTTTTTTGCAGCCTTACAATTACTTTCTGGGCTTTTCCTAAAATAGGAAGTTACCTTTTGTATAAATTTACCTAGCTAAAATATATGCCTTGCTTTACAAGATATTCCACACTGGTACAGATTATATTATCAAAAGTAAGTGTCATTCATTTCAACATGTTTTTCTCATGAATCAATACACAAATTTTGCTATAATAAAATATACATATAACTTGTACATATCCCAGGAAGAGCATCCAAATTATTAGATGTAAGCCATTGATGCAGAATCCCTTTGTCATTTATTTTTCAGTTCATTCAACTATTTTTAGATTAATGTAGGTGTATAGTGAAAGGATAAAATTAACCCCTTGCCTTATTATTCTTGTTCCAATAGCACGTACCATAAACAATAAGGATGTGATATTTTTGTTTTCATGATTGTTGTAAAAACATCTCTCACATGTGGCAAAATTTTTCTCCCAATCGCCATACCATGTCTCTCACACAATATTGTAGATCAATAGGTTAACTGACACCTCTCTATGCTTATACTGCCACTCCATTTATAAGTTAATTGAGAGCCACAACTTAATTTTTTGCTATGTTTGTAACTTTTAGATAATTTTTACACCTGTTTTAGTTTATGAGTCACCCTTCACTATAAAAAGCAACTATTAATTTTGCAGATAACACTACTTTTAATCACATCATAACATCTAAACTGCAGAGGTCTACCTGGTTAATTAATGTTTCTAAGTAGATCTTGATTTTATGTTATGAATTCTAATATTGGGTTGTAATACTGTGTCTACTTTGCAGAGCTAATATAAAATTTCTATTTAGTAAGATACATTGTATAAAAATTAACAGGCCCAATAATGAGTTCTTTTTTCTATAACAAGAAAAAGTCTCAATAGAAATATTTTAATACTATTGCAATGTCATAATATACATATAGTAATTTTGCAAGCATAAGAGATGTTATATCCCTTACATATTATCTGTTTTATTTTGATTGTACCTTACTAGATGTGGTAGTAATTGTTATAACTAGGTGCATTAACTATTACAAAATGGATATCATTCTTTCACTTTGTACTTAAATTGAGCCAAATTCAGATTTTTTTAAAAAAATACAAAACATGACTGCTCAATTGAGCCAAAGCTTACCAATGTTGATGCAATTGACACCTGCTGCCCTAGCCTGGGGTGGTGGTGCGCCGCCATCTGGCGTCTTTCAGCCGCCACTGAAGCACGTCCAGGCTGGCTCTGCTAGCCCTCCTAATGCTACCAAGCATTATGTCCCCCTCAGGACTTGGCCACTACCTTGCAAGCTCTCAAGTGGTGCTCTGGAGTCTGTAGGTGCTCCCACAGAGCAATTTTTATTTTGGCCTCTTGGTCAAATATGGGAATCTCTTCCCATATGCAAGTGCAGCCATCATAAAGATGGCAGTTGCGTTTTCAAACCCACTGGCTATATCAACTTCCTCCCTTTAAGGGGTACTTTAACCTTGGCTTCCACTCTGAAGCTTATAAACTGGCAGCAGCCAAGCTGCAATTAATTTTATATAGAAATTCCTTTGCCCACCGTTTGCAACCAGCTCCAAGCTGAGGCCACTTTTGTAATCCACTTCACCGGGTTGCCAACCTTCTTTTCCCTGAACGCCTCCACCATGAGCTCATGGAGTGTTTGGCCATTTACAGAGCATACTTAATGTTGCAGTTCATGATGCCCCATGGGGCGGATCATCTGGCAGGCCCTTGCACCTTCGCCAATGATCTGCCCATTTAATCATGACACCCACCTCACATTTAACCTCCACTGTGATCAGGTCCGCCCCTGATTATCCTTTTGGGGTGCACATCAGAAAAAGCATTGCCATCTGCCCCTTGTGTTTTGAGCTCAATCACTCAAAGTGCAAGTGCCCTATGGCTTCTGCTTCTGCCACTTCCGCCGCTCCCCCTCTGATGCCCTGGAGCTGCCTTGCCCAAATTTTTCAAATGAGGTGTGATCCTCTCACCTTCAACATTGTCAAATTCTGGCATGGCTTCCAAAGCTGCAGCCAATCAAAATTTTAATAATTCTAATAATTTTAGAAATTTGGTTAATTTATGGCACCCTGAGCCAACGGCTGAAACAGTTTCAGATGAGCTGCCATGGTTGACAGCTCATGGCCAATCAGGTGCTGCCAACCTGCCAACTCCGGTGGCTGGGCTGGCACTAGCCAATTTAAATCTATTTAAAGTTCTCAAATGGATTGATGATTCAGATCAGGCTTATAATGTTAAGCCTAATTTTGCTTTGGAGGAATTCTTTGTCAATCCTCCAGATTTGTGCCCCCACTTTTTCGCCCTAAAAATGCTTTTCCAGTTTATAAAAATATATATAAAAGGGCAGTTGAAGCCTCTGCTGCTCCTTCCAGCACCCTAGTATGCCAGCAACTCCATGGGGCGATGGAACCTTTGGTTGAGGGTATTCCTACCCCCAATTTCCCCAATGATTTTGAGGAAGATGCAAAATATGGGATTGAGGAGCTCGCTTTTGGTGTGAGCTGCACTTGCATTGATGCGGCAAAAACATCTCTTTTTGACCCCAACTATCCCCAAACCTTCCAGCGCATTGAGTCTTTCGCTTAAGTGCCAGCTCTCATCACTTTCGCTGAGCATCAACTTGCTCTATATGTTGAGGTGTTGGATATTGCTGGCATCATAAATGAAGAAACCTTGAAGTTATACCTCTCATGCCCCATATCGCTGATTCTCATACCCCTATGTTGTCCGCCATGGTCCGCAGGCTAAAGCAGACGCTAGACAAACTTTTACAAAGCTTCATCGCCTTCTGATATAGCTTCCTAGGCCAATAACCTAGGGGCTATATTAGGATTTTTTTATATTAATCCCTTTGTTTGGCCCATTTGCAAATAAAGATGTGTGGCAGTTCCACCTTTTGGGTTGGGAACCACTAGTGGTAAAGAATTATTACAAAAGGGTTCAAGCTTTTATATCGTCCTTTGCACAAGCTTGGGGTGCTAGGATAGGCCTCTTACTGTTCATAATAATAAGCATTAGTGTTCCAAAAGATATGCCTTATAAAAGACTTTCATAAAACCAATTCTTGTAGAATTATTATCTAGAAAAACTAATTTTATGCTTTAGCAATTATCATTTTAAAAAGCATTTTACTCAGCCACATTTACAATTTCTATGATAATTCTTATATAAAGAAGAGCAAGTCTATCCCTATTTCTTACTACATATCAAAAACTAGTTGTTAAGTAATAGGATGTGCAACTATTAGGTATAATAGTATATTCATCTATGCTTGTTATATTTTTAGTTTTCTTGAACAGCTTAATTGCAGTTTAAATTTTTTTAAAAATTATCATTAGTTACTTAATTTAAATCTGAGGCCATATTAGTAGCTTAAAAACACACTTAATATTAGCTTTTCTTTCTGATTAAAATCACTTTTAGTAATATAATTTTATTCAAAAATTACAATTTGATAATAGATACCAGGTTAGATGAACATAATTAATAAAGTGAATAATTGGGAAAACGTGGTAAAGGGTTTGGTCCTGGATCTGTGCCGCCCAAAGGTATCAAGCACACAGGAAATGATAATACCAGTATAAATAAAACCTGAGGTGGCGCACCCCACAGGTTTCATAATTTTTTAGTAAAATAATGGGGTTACATGGAAGTATTCCACTCACAATTATTGCCGTTGGTGGAACATGGGATATGCATATTCTTGGGTGTAGAGACACAAATAATATGAGAAAAGTTTGGAAAAATCCAACTTAAATTTTTCCGCTTGTATAGTACTTAACAACCCATGCTATCTGCAAAGGTTGGGTAGATCTTGGGTTTGAACTATCAGAAGAAGCAAATGAAGCAGCAAAGGTAAGAGCAGTACTTGACCTTCCAATGGCCAGCACTTAGTATTGACCAATTGCACATGTTGGACAGAATCTAAAGACATATTCATAATTTTTGATTATTTTCTGACTACACTGGCACCCCACAGTAATCAAACAGCATCTTTTGGAAGGCTTGGAAGCCTATGGAGAAATTAAACAATTTGAAATGCAAAGATTCCAGATGATGCAACCCTTATTACTGGGAAGGCAATTGTAATCATTTCCCTAGACCAGGAGATAGAGGAGGATTACAAAAATCCCCCAAAAGGCATCCTTTACTATTGATGGGAAAAAATCCTAAATATTCTGCGCAACAGTGGAGAGCACGCCCCCCATATGCAACCATTGTCAGGCCTTTGGACACAAGCTTCATGCTTGTCTCATAAAAGAAGGACTAAGAGAAATGAATTTTGTGAGGAAGAAATGGTCAAAGATGACTCAGAGTACGCCAAAATCACAGATACCACACAAGCATTCAACTGGAGAGAACATGGGCAATATAAAATAATCTACCATTTTCCAAAAAAGAAAAAAATAGCCAAACAAGCTCACAAGTTGGCCACGGCCAAGGCAAAGGCATCACTGAATCATCTATCTTTCCAGAACAGATCTAGGAAGACATGGTGAACGTAAAAACAATACGCCAATCAAATCACATGGAAAACCAAACAACCAATTTAAACATAATGAACTGGCGGAACCTATTTTTGAAAGCAAATGCTGCAAAACAGGGGTTCAACACACCACCTGAAATTGTGGAGCACAACTCAATAGGGAGCGAAAATCAACAATGGAATGTGCCAAATAAAAATGTGGCCAATAAGGGAACACAAGTGCACTACAATGATAAATTAAAAACCAACAAAGGCAGGAAAGGAGAAAAAAGGCAGTAACAAAAAGGGGCAGAAGACACCCCAACTCCTATCATAGTTATGCTCTCTGCAGAAGAGGTGCAATGGAGAGTAGTGAGGGCGAGGGAGTAGGGCCGGGGGGACCTGCTAACTGCTCCTGAGGTGCATCAGGTTTCTCAGTAGAGATAAGGATGCTTAACATCGCAGGACTCAAAGATTTAACGTCCCAGGCCAAGAAGTTGAATCTCTTGTGAAACCCACCTGTGGATATCCTGGTGGTGCAGAAAGCTCACTGTCCACAGGGAAAGGAGGATGCATGGGAAACATGCTCCTCTCAACTCTATCGTTTTGTTGCAACTGAGGGGTGATAGTATGCAAAAACCAAAACTTTAAATTCATTAAAAAATTGTTTTTGGACAACCACGTACTAGCTGTTACCTTCTCATGGCACAAAGAAGTGCACACAATAGCCAGTGTTATGCACTGAACTGTGAAACGGACTGACGAGATTTTTTAACAGCTCCAACACAACTCCATCTTCAAGAAAAAACTTTTGTCAATGGAGACATGAACTGCTGGATCAACCCAGAGACTGACTGATGGCCACACACAACGAAGGCATCACAAGGGCAAGTGGAACTTCATGTGCTAAAGCCACCCTGGGACTGTATGATCCACTACCTAAATGGTAACCCCTCCTACAGAATATGACACATACACATGTGCACTTCAGTGTACATATCTCAACGTCATGGATAGACCTAATATTCGCACCATTAATTTTCTGACACCCAATTTTTAAATTCAAGACAAAAACAATTTCTCCAACCATTGGCTAGTTTTGGTGTCAACACCAGCGGAAACAACTATACAAGCACCCAGGTGGCGCAGAGTATGCCCCAAAAATTTATCCAACTCAGAATTTCAATCCTGGATGGATAAAATATTCTCAAAACAGGATTAGCAAATGTCTTTCTATTTGGACCCATTAGCCACCTGGGAAAATTTCAAAAAAATCAACAACACAACAGATTAAACACACAGCATCAAGAAGATACAGGGCAGCTTCAGCTATTATCAAACACATCTTGTCAGAAATCAATCACATGGAAAATAATTTCCCATGCACAGGATATAGTCCTGGATGGAGATGCAAATGGGCAGAGGTCTCTGCTCAACTAAACACCCTGATACGTAAACACCAACACTAAGTTGAGGTTCAATATAGAGCAAAAAACCTAAAAGATTGAGAAACTTGCTTGTAAAAACCGCGGGGTTTCTACTGGTGCACAATTTCATTAAATATTGGTTCTGAGAATAAACACGATTTGCTAATTGTATGAAGATAATTAGCCTAGTCAAGTTTGGGTAATTAAGTAGCTTCAGCCCTACTCTGGCAATATAAAAAGTCTGAAGTGACTTTGGCCTCACTCTGGTGTTGACACTTAGATGGAAGAAAACTTCACAACTTCACTCTGAAGTAGACAATCCACAATTGGAAACAATAAAGTATTCGAAATAATAAGGTGTTCTTTATTAGTAGAGAGAGTGAATATTTAAGGTAAAAATGAGGAAGAACATGTAAAACGGGGTACTCATGGTAACCCCAAGGTTCTAGGCGCAACTAGTTGACAGAAAAGGAATATCCACGAGGTTCTCAGCACACCTAGCCAAAAAGGAATATCTCAGCACGCCTAGCTGACAGAAAAGGGATATTGGTTCAATTGCAGGAATACTCCAGCTGATATTCATGAGGAATAGCATAATTAAATTGCTATCCATCTGTCAGCTACCAAACCTGATGATTCCCCAAGAGTAATTACCCATTTTGGTTTAATTTAATCATCTTCAAATTGTTGGCAATAATCCATGACAAAATTGTAACTGTAATTATAATTGGATATAATCCTATGAGCATTACAATTAACCATTTAATTGATGATTATTGCCAATGAGATGGAATAACTGATCAACGTCTCAAAGCTTAATCAATAAGATAAATTGAATAAATGAACCAATTATCATAACTTAATAAAGGTTAAATAATTTGCAAGCTGGAGAATGTGATCTTATAAATTACCACATTGCTTAGCTATTTTTTCCATCAATTTCACACCTGAAAAAAACATGGTAGTCTATACACAGGTCCAATGACTGGACAAGTCCATAGTGAACATCTGAAGAAGCTGCTATTGAAGTACACAGGTTTTATATAAATTAATAAAAATCTAAACCAGTCAGACCAGCAAAAATTGAAAATATATCACAAACGCACATATTGACACTTCAGCTCAAAACGACAATTTAATTAACCTAATAATGTGCAAGGAATTATGGGAAGTAGTATGCGATGCACCAAGAGGGAATTGCCCTGGACCTGATGAGATTCCCTATGAATTATATATTAAAATATTTTACTAACATTAACATTCTTTTTTTCAAATGAACAAGTGCATTATGAAAACATGCCTTCTACCTGGAGGCAAAGAAGAATACTTTGTCACTCTATTCAAGTAAAAGAGATAAAAACTTATTCAAATGGCATCCAATCTCCCTAACCAATACTGAAAAAAAATATTCACAAAAATATGGCCAAACTACTAGGAAAAATTTTACTGATGTGATATCCCCATCACAATATGGATTTTTCACAAAAAGATCCATATGGGACAATATTCACACAGTTGCAAATGTTTACCAATCTAAATCCTCTAGAGAACTTGTCTTTTTAGATCAACAGAAGGCATATGACATGGTGAACTGGACCTATTTCAGGGCCTGCCTTCAAAAATTAAAACTCTTAAAAAGATTAATAAACTGGGAGATGTTGTTCACAGAGACAGCCACCATAGCTGTGCGTGGAGCAGTTTTTTAACTAACCCAGCTTTTCCACAGATAGGACTCAAAGAAGGAGACCCTTTAAGCCCTCTACTTTACAATTTTAGTCTAAATCCCCTAATCTGGAATAAAAACGCACTTCTCAATGAAATCAATGTCTATGGCAAACCACCAGTCAAAATGATGGCCTTTGCTGATGAATGCATGTTGGGTATTTAACAACTAGGATGCTCACATAATTGAGAAGATAATACAAGAATATTCATCCATAAGCAACACATCAATAAACACTGTAAAACGGAAATAATATTCCTGTGTAAATATAAGACCTATTGGACGCCTTCTACCCAGGGTCAAAAAACCAATAGAACATCAAGTCTCCTCATCAGACATAGGAGGCAAAGATTGTAAATTATTCCACTGAAACTTCCATTCACTACAAAGCCGGCAGCTGGACCTTTCTGTCATTTAAAGTATAATTGGAAGCAGGAGGTTACGCCAACTCCATGATGGTAAATCAACTTCTAGATAAAATAACAAAACACAAGGGTGGTTAGACAAGCGAGTAAAAACTGCTTCCACCCCTAGTGCAGGTTTTGTGTCCAAAACCTGTACTGGCTAAAAAAAATCTTGGTGTGGTGTATTTGTCCCAAGGTCAACCCACCTCAAATAATTTTATTCTAATAAAATAACAAAACACATTGCCTCCTTATATGGACATAAAATAAGCCTAAAAGGAAGGGTCACGATAGCCAACTCCATGATACTATAAATCATATGGTTTACGGCCCATGAAATTGCCTTCTCACAAACCTTTTTTTATACAATTTACCCCTTATAATGGGATGGCTTTGGTCCAACCACAACCCCCCTGTACGCCTTGAAACTCTATTTGGCCCTAGGAGGAACGGAGGTATGGGACTAACTAAATTATGTAGAGCAAGTGACCTATAACTAGGATCCTGGATAGCTCAGGTAACAAGCCCAGATCTACCAGATATACATTGGGCCAGAACAGCAAAATATAATTTTACATGAGCACTCTGATTAAGAAGCCCAGATCACCCAAGCACATTAATCAATTATCTGGCGTCTCATCCTAAAGCCGCAGGACCACATGGCACTCCTTCACACTTCAAACGAGTATTTCAAGCCATGAGAAGAGCAGAGTGAAGGATTCACATATGTGCCAGATCAGTCACTGGGGAAACCTAAGGCTAACTCACAGACAGCAAATTAATGGGCCAAATAGTCACAGATAACCTATATGCAGAAATCCAAGTACCATAGCCAAGATTGATTACTTGGATCATATTGATATACCATACAACCTGGTGACCCATAGAAGAATCTGGAGATATAGAATCACTTACTACTTCAACTCAGGATAAGAGCACATGTGTGTAGATGCATGAGGAGAGCATACCTTACAGCAGAACAGTCAAATGCTGCCCATCCCTCATACACGATATGTGGCCAATATGGACGCCTAGTACACCATTTAGAACATTGTCCAACATCAGTAACTATATGTAAAGAGGACATGCGCCTAGTCCGCCAAGACATTGGACTAGTAATCAGCCTGGCTAGGAACATGTTTGCTCTAAACATCGAGTCACCTATCCATCCATTCCTATGGGCGTTAATAGTAGAAATAGCACTATGGAAAATCTATACTATAGTACTGAAATCGTTCACAGGATCAACACCCACACTACAAGAAGCCATCAATGATATTTAAATTTAAATTTATTGTGTGGAAAGCTGACCATGGGACGGACACTTCCGAATATGACTCAGGAAAGACAA
Source organism: Massospora cicadina (assembly GCA_022478985.1). NCBI lineage: Eukaryota > Fungi > Entomophthoromycota > Entomophthoromycetes > Entomophthorales > Entomophthoraceae > Massospora > Massospora cicadina. The sequence goes on from JAKSZP010005319.1 coordinate 127,977, forward strand.
ACTTAGTACAAAGGGGAAGGCACCCCAGAGAGGCGATGTTATCTCTTGTTGCCAGCGGGAACGCCACTAATGGGGAGGGGAGGGGACGTGTGAAGGGGCCGTAGCCACTAGTGAGCATGTGTGGAGGAAGGGTCTGATTTGATGAACCAGACTGGTAACCAGGAGGATACCAGCTGTCGGTGACGCAGTGGGAGGTGTCCAAACATCCACACTTGAAAGTGGTCCACCAAATGAGACTGGAATCTGTGGACAGTTTCTGGGAGGGTGGGGGTGGAGCCTGCGATGGCATCTAAGACAATCGTGTGGATGGTCCACGTGGCAATTGCAACCACCAAAGCACGGAGGGAGGGTGGAAGGGAGGAGGCCATTGATAGAGCAAACATATCTCTTGACAGACTGAAGGGATGCGTTTGATCCTGGCCCAGCAGACGTTGAACTTCGCGCCATATCACTTTAGAGGTAGGGCACTTCTCCAGGCGGTGAAACAGCGTTCCATACTGGCCACACACGACACAGGATGAGTGTAAAGCGTTAGAGCGCTCAGCTGTACAATACACCCGCCTCAGGCAGCGTCACACATGGGAGCGGACTTGAGGCTGCAACAGAGGATGGTGTGCGTATTTTCAGAGGTTATTTGGGTCTCAGTGGAATAAGGGATGTCCATCATGTCCAGGTAGTCCACCCTGGATAGGACTTGGGGCTGAATGGGGATTATGACATCTTGGATGGGTAGCCCCCGTACCTTTTGTGTGAACTGAGGAGAGGGGCGGCCTCTCTGGGCTGTGTGTCCACTGATACAAATTCTCCACTCAGCGCTCCGCATGGAGAGGAGGATTCGTTTGTAGTGGGTTTTAGTCCCGTGAGGATCTGTGGCTGATGTGTGTGATGCGAGGTATTTCATCAGGGAGTGGGGGTTCAATGGGTTGTTGAGGCACAAGCTCAGGAGCTGTTGGAGCAGGCCGCGTGAGACCAGTGTTGGGAGGGGAGTGTAGGGGCGGTGACAGCCGCAATCCAGGTGCCCAGGATCTTTGCAGAATGGGTTTTGAAGTCAAGCAGGCCCATGCCACCATGATGATGAGGGCCAAACATGACCTCTAGCCATACTGGTGGAGGTCGGCCTGACCAAAGCCATCCTTGCAGCAAGGCATATAAGGATTTGAAGAAGCTTGGGGAGAAGGGGATGGCGTGGGCTCCAAACCAGACTTCGTAGAGGAGCATAGAGTTGGGTAAAACAACCCTGCCAGTAAGGGAAGTAGGGTGGTCTCTGAGAGAGGCGATTCGCTTCGTCACGTTATCCAGAATATGGCACTCCATTACTGCTGACGCGTATCCGCCTGCCTCCATTCACACGCCCAGATGGCGTACTAGTCCTATGGTAGGGCGTGGCACGAAGGGGAACATTAGTGGGGCGGTGTGTGTTGAGCTGGTAGGGCGAGGACGTGGGCGAGCAGATGGGCCAGATTGGGAACTAATTGCTGGGGCCCAGCAGTTCTGAAACTGACCAAGGAGGATGATTTTGGTTTTGGAAGCATTCAGTGCCGCATTACTTACCCGGGAATACTCCTGGATGAGAGCTTCAAGCGCGCGTGCATCTTGGTTATTGGACACCCCAACCACACAATCATCTGCAAACGCCATTATCTTGACTGGGGCTTGGCCTAGCACATGGACCCCAGTGAGTTAGCATTCACATTTCGCAGTAGTGGGTCAAGGCTGAAGTTGTATAAGAGTAGGATGAGGGGGTCCCCTTGTCGCAAGCCCCTTTGAGGGCGGACTACTTCCAATAGGAAGCCAGGGCCATGTACTGCCATTGTTGCATATTCCATGAGCAGCATCACCCAGTTGATGAAGCGAGGGGGTAAGCAGAATTGATGGAGGCAGTCCCTGAGGTATTCCCAGTTTACTCTATCATAGGCCTTCTGTTGGTCCAAGAATACCAGTGCCCTAGAGGCTGTGGATTGACATGCATTAGCCACAAAGTGCACATTATCCCAAATCGACCTTCTGGGTATGAAACTGAACCGTTCTGGGGGAGATGGTGGCAGATGCTACAGTCCCTAAACGGTTAGCCATGATTTTTGTTAAAATTTTAGTGTCTGTGTTCGTTAAAGAAATGGGGCGCCAGTTGGCTAAGTCTAGCTTATCCCCTTTATTATAGAGTGTGATGGTAAAAACCTCATGTCCTCCTGGTAGGAGGCGCGTTTCCAACAGGCTTTGGTTAAGTGAGGTGAGCAGCAATGGGAATATATATTTGAAATACTTTTTGTAGAATTCATATGGAATGCCATCTGGGCTGGGCATTTTCGGTTTGGTGCACCGCGAATGGCTGTCCATAATTTGTTTGAAGTAATCAAATTCATTATTTTTGGGTATCAGAAAATGGTGCGGATGTGGGCTTGGTTGATAAATTCTGCCACTTCGCCAGCTAAATTGGATCAGATTGGTACAACTCGGAGTAATACTTTTGTGTTTCAATTGCCACTTCAGCTGGCATATCCACAATGGATTTATCCGATCTTCACACCTATGTGCAGGCCACACTCTGGCATGGTGCGAAATTTTTAAAGAAATGTGCGGTGCACTTATCGCCTTTTGTGATGCGTTTGGCCCTGTACTGAACACAAACCTTTGTTTGTGTTGCCTTTTGAGTGCGTTGAGGTGGGCGGCTGCCTCCGCCCACTACTAGCCCCATGAAGAGCTGTATCCTGTAGCTGGGATATTGGACTCCAAGTGTACCAACTCTGCCAGAGCACGCAAAATGACCACTTATGTGGCCATGAGCATCTGGAGGAGAGATGGCGAGAGTGGCAGATGGTATCATCTTTGAAAGTTGCCCATGTGGAAATGGGGTCTGTGCAAAATGGTGCAACAAACTCTTTTGCCAAAGTTGCTGATTCCACCCATGTGGAAGATACTGGTGACATGAGCTCAGAGGGGCAGATTTTGCACCAATGTAGGGCCTTAGCAGCTGTGACAGTTAGGTGGTAGGTTATTGAGACCAGGTGATGGTCGGAGAATTCCATTTTTGTTGTTTTGAAGTGGGAGATGTGGGGTTGGAATTTCGCCGACGTTGTGATAAGGCCAATGCAGGTCATGGACCTTACTTGCCCATTGTGTATGTGGGGGCGCATCATGTTTTTGAGCAGCGGGGAGTGTCATGGCAGTGCATCCATTAACCTGAGGGTGGCCTTTAGAACGCGAAGTTCAACGTGACCCTGTGGGGTGTGGGGTGAGGGAGGCCACCGGTCCGTTGGTGAGGTTAGCCAACAGTTCATGTCGCCAACTAGGAAAGAATCAGGGGTAGTGGGAGGGATTTGACCAATGAGAAAAATTCCCAACACTTGTGTGCACCGTTTGAGGCATAGATGTTGACGATTGCATGCGCTACGTCAGCCCACAAGAGAGTGACAACAACAACTTGGCCATTTAGAAATGTTTCTGACAATAAAAATTTGAAGAGACTGTTTCTTTAAACTAGTACCCCACAGTGCTCTGACCAAAATGATAGGGATGAGAGGAGCATTGTTTTAAGCTTCCTCAGAACCTCGTGGACAGTGGGACTCCTGGATGGCCAGGATATCCACAGGTAAATTTTGTTGTAAAAAACTCAGTTTCCTAGCCCAGGATGGGGAGGCCTTGAGTCCGGTGATATTCAACATCCCTAAAGTGAAGGTTTCCCCATTGCACCTTAGGTGTGAGTGGGTGGGCACCTGGGCCCACCAGCCTCCTTTAGATCCCCACGGGCCTTCATTGCAGCGTGGGTGTTAGCAGCAACGTTATCAGAATTTTTATTAATTTTTGTGGAAAGAGTTGCGTTGGCTTTAGCCTTCAATTTTTGTTTCCCCAACGTCGGACAAATTTTTTGCAGTGCGGGTGAGTTCAGTGAACCATTGAGTGGGTCAAAATTTTTTTTTAGTTGGGATGGGTCCCAAGTTGGTTTTGACCGGAGCTTGGGTGCAACGATTGGGTGAGATCAAGTACCCCATTGGTTCCTCAGATTGAGTGGCTCACTCAGCATGGGCTTCCTAATCTGATTGGTTGATGGATTCCTGAGTTGCTTCCACCATGAAGATTTCAATGTCATCCTGGCGTTGGGAGTGTGGGATAGCGGTGGTGGCTTTGGCCACTTCCTTGGCTGCAGCCCTGTGGGCCTGCTTGGCCTTATTCCACTCTTTTGGGAAAATAAGTCTTACCAGTAGGTAGCAGCCTTGTGCTCCCCACGGGAAAGCCTCTTTGGTTCTTGCGGTTGGTTCATAGTGCGCCTCTCCACTGGCCATGGCTGCTGAGGGGTGCTCTTGGAATGTGACGCCCTCTTTGGTGGGGCATGCGTGCGCCTTATGGCTGAATGCATCACATAGGGTGCAAATGGGGGGCGCACTGTCCACATTCACCCAGAATGAGTGAGTGGTATGCCCTGCAATATCAATAAAAGTGGAGAGCGGGATCTGGGTTTGGTCCTTCGTGATCTCCTCAGTTGGAGTCAGGACTGTGATGGCTTTGCTGGTGCACAGGTGTGGCATCAGCGTGAAGCGTTGCATTTCAGAAGATTGTATTTCGCCATATATGGTAAGACCATTTTTCAGGTGTTGTTCCAAAATGTCACGTTTTACCATAGTAGCAAAAAGTCAAACGTGAGGAAAATTTGCTTTGATTTTGTCCATCTGGTACGTTTGGTTTCAATGACCCATTGCCCTTCAGGGAGGTCAACCACTACACACACTGCAGCAGCCTTGTCTGCTGCTTCTTTGTTTTCAAAACCTAGGTCCAGCCAACTGCATGACATGGAGTGAGGTGCGATGTACACCACGGTCAGGAAAATTGTGTGCACATCTTCACAAAATTTTTCCCATAAGGCCGTTTGTTAGATGTCCAGAAACACGTGAACTCCAAATTCCACCAACGAAACCGCTGGGAGTGTGGCATGTTGATGTAATGGTTGCATCGTGCTTGCCATGCGAGTATTTCTGGGGAAATAGTGACCATCAGTTTTTAAAATTTGTGTCTATTCCACCAGTTTCTCTGGGGCGTTTCCAAACGTTGGAGGCCGCGGGCCTTCCACCTGCTCCTCTTACCTTACTTGCTCAACTGCTCCCTGACATGGACGCAGAATAATCTCCTCTGTGAGATTATAAAACTAGATTCAGACTTGTACTGAATAGGTTGCAAAAGTGATTGCAACGAGAAGAAAAGTATGTTTATCCCATCTTTTGAACAGTTGTTTTCTTTCAGTATGAGTATATAGTTTGTTTGGTTTTTTTGTTGCTTTCTGCACTTCAGTAATTTCCAGTCCTCGTTGGCATGCCTTGTAAAAAAATTAATATTTAAAGTTTAAGCTCTATTTAGGAATATACAAAACCACATATGTCACAATTTCTACCCTTGTATTGTTGATTTATTTGAGGTACGCCGACCAGGGGATGGACAGTACCGATCACAACACTCAAAATGGCAAAACAAACTACTTACCAGGTGGGAAGCAGAAACTGCTTAACCCACCATGGCAGAGGGTGAGGAGGGGTCGGGGGGTTGGTTTTCAGAAAGACCCGCCTCAATCAAGGGGTGTTGGTTGCAGTACCAGATCAGAGCAGAGAGCCAGGGCGTTGGAGCATCTGCATAGTGGGGGCTGAGGTCAGCGTAGTAGGAGTTTTCCACTTCTGCATCAAGATAATGACGGGAAAGTGTCTCAACAAAAGCTGCGAGGAGAACTTCAACTTCTTTGTGGGCTTCAGGAAGTTGGGTGAAAAGGGAGATACTGTGGCGGGTGATTTTGGCTGAGGGGTTGAATGAAGCAAGTGTTGCGACATTCATAACAGCAATTTCAGCATCATCAAATAAATTTGAGATGTCACTGCAGGGAGATTCAGGGAAGTCAGGGGGAAGAAGATGGTGGGCAGGCCATGCTGGAGCTGAGCCACTGACTGGGCCACCGCGGTGCGTAGTTTTGGGCAATGAGGAGAGGCCACCGCAGCTAAGGCGAGCTGGTGGTCACTTTGGAAGGGGTTGTATTGGGTAGAGGAGCAAAATGGCGAGGGGTAGGGGTTTCATCAAAGTCAGGAAGGAAAAATTCTGCCCAACCATAATCGCCATGGCAGAGAGGTTGACCTGTATGCTTACTAATAAGGATATTACTTGATTCGTCAGTTTCAGCCAATAGATCCCATGGATTTTGGTTCACTGGAATAGTGGCATTTAAATTTGAGTGGGTAGGATTGGGCGAATGGGCAGCTGCTTGGGTACGAATGTTGGTCCAAGCATTGCTCTGATTGGCTGGCGTAGATTTAGGTGGGAGAGTGAGGATGGAGGTTTTGGGTGGAGCTGATTTTCCATGTGGGCCCACTGAACGAGATTGGAGGGTAGGAGGGGGCAGCAAACCGCCCCATACTGAACCTCCAGAGGGGGCTCAGAAGCTGCATCAGCAGATTTGGCCTTAGGGCACGCTCTTTTTGCATGGTCGAGGCCAAAGCAGAGGGAACAAATCTGCCTACCATTATCGACCCAAGCCCAAAAGAAATGATCAGGTGCTGCAGCCACACTAGCGCGGGGTGGGATTTGTTGGGCTATGGTAGGGTGGTGTGGTATGATGGTGGCTGTTGCATGAGGAGCAGCAAGGCGTTCTGCACCAGAAGGAATGGCAAAGATGAGGTTGGGCTGAGTGCCATAAGCCATGAGCCCCGCGACCAACTGGTCATACAAAACCTGGGGTGGAAGGTGGGATGGGAGATTTGCAAAGGATACCACTAGCGTGGTGTCTGAAGGGAGGCGAGTATGGGTTGTGGAAATGGGGTTTTTTTATAAATTAGAGGAGTTTGTGCTGCCGCTTCAGCATCCTCCTCAGATTGGAACCCAACGTCAAAGTAGCCCTTAAAAGGGCGGAAGTCTATAAAGCCAGCTGGCGCAAAGGCTATAGTGGCTAGGTCAATAATTGCCTTATCAGCATATGGGAACAAACGTCCATAGTCCACTCTCAGGCAATAGCGAATAGCAGAGCGAGGGAGGGCGAGAAAATGGGGGCGAGAAGGGTGGATGCGCGCCAGGTGGAGTGCTAGGTCTCGTGGGGGGACAAAACGTTTGGAAGCAGTGGGTGGGCTGTTTGAACCTGTCCGAACGCGCTTGCCTGCAGGGCGGAAAACGCTAGGTGGGGGTGCACTGCTGCCCCACACTGGGGTGGCAGGCGGCAGAGCCAAGGACATCAAAGAATAGGTTTGGGCAGATGGCTGTGGATAAATTAACTTAAATTTAAAATCGCTCAAAAGTGACTTTGAGCGGTTAAAGAGAAACTACCCTTGTATTGTGTTTTTTGCTAAAAATTCTAGCTAAAACAACACATTTAAATATTTTTCACCCTTATTTACCCTTTATAGGTTTTTATTTTATTTATAATCACAGTTCTTTATAAAAAAATAAAAGTATTAATGTGTATAAGTTTTTGTTATAAAAAAAGAATCATTTAAATTTATATTAAGTCTTTATACCCTATACATAATCTATTGCTTAAGATATGCTTTAAAAAGGTTGGTAGCCTGGCAGAATAACACATGCTTAAACTCTAGTCCAGGTTTTTCAACTCATGTTTGGAACATGTACTAGCTATAAAAAATCTGGGTGTGGTATAATTGTACCAAGGTCAACCAGACTCAACTGCTTTTATAAGATATTGTCTTGGAAATGGCAGAAGAAGTTTAGACTGGCTTGTCAGTCAGGATGCGTGAGCATCCAGAAAGCAAGCCAGAATGCCAGAGGCATTGACGACCATATGACTTGATATGGAGCTGGGAAATAGGATACCACAAAATGGTGGCGGAATGTCAGGGTTAGGAGTATCCAAATGGCAAACCACACTGAATAGACTTAAGGTCCAGGTGTATTAGTAACAGGGGTGGAAACTACTGTGATAGTTTCTACGAGATTCAGGGTTGTTAAGACCATTTTTTTGGGGGTGGTATAGCGGCGAATTTTCTCTTGTAGTTGGCGGACATAGGGCCATAAGATCCCTGTATATTGTTTCCAGAAGGTCATGAGAACAGGGTTGCAGAGCCAAAAATTTCAGACTTGTTGAGCCCAATTGGCAATGGAGGGAACCATGATAACCAAGAGAATTGGTAAGGCCCAACCAGAGTGTGGAGCGGCGGGCCACCAGGTAAATGCCATATGGAATGTGGTCAAAAGGATGGAGATAAAAATTTGGGGACTTAAATAAAAATTTTATTTGGCAAATAAAGTAAGAAAATTGACCAACAATCTTCTCAGCGCCTTGCAACTGATTATTTAGTGGTCAATTGGGTAGTGATAAGGCATGGTCAGGATCCAAAAATTTGCATAATCTGTGAATTGGTTGATAGTGGGGGGTTTATTCTTAGGGAACCAACATTGCAAAATTCAGTGGTGGGCTGAGTCTCTGTCAGTTTGACCTCAAACATCTGGACCAGGGGTTGATTACATTTCTGACAGTTAGCACAACAGCATTTGGCCCAACGAGTGACAGGAATCCCCCAAGGCCATCCAATATAGGGATTGGACCATTTGGTTGGGAACAGGTTCAGGACGGCCAACCCACCTGCGCTCAGTCATTTAACCATTCATTCAGTCAGTAGTATCCCATTGGGTGCAACACCCAAATTACTATCAGAGGACTTCAAACTCTCATCGATGGCACCTGATATTTGTTCTACTGAATTAGGGGTCGAATTGGAACTGTCAGGCGATCTGGCTGATATCTCATTCTTCATACTTTTACAGCCATTCAAATTTTGGCCATCAGCCTGATTGCCGCCCAAATTAGACCTAACCAATTTTAGTTTGATGATCTCGGCACATATTTCACTAATTCCCTGCAACAGTTCTGCCAAGGTGAGTGAGGGAATTGGGGGTGGGATCTGAAGCGGATGGGCTATCACCCATCGCTTATCAACTATGTGGGCGAGATCACCCTGAGTGATGAGGGGTACCGCCATCCTCTTTGGTGTTTTCTTATTTGGGAATGGAAAGATAGCTTGATCAAGAGCCAAAGGACACTCCCTGAGACTTACATTACCCTTTCCTTTTTCCAGAGGGATGGCCCCCCACTGGGAAACTTCACCAGAGCCACGTTCTTATGCGCTTTGGGTAACTTGATAGCCATAATCATCGCAGCTTTCTGAAATGGGCGGTAAGCCTTGGAGTGGGATGTGTGGAAAGCGTCAACCAGGTCCATACAATTCGCGCAATTGCGCGCCTTGACCCAACTGTTTTTGTAAGCTGGATATCCTCTCCAGGCCATAAGATATTGAACTGATCGTTGCAACTTCTGAGATGCCAGGATGGCCTCCACTTCGGCTTCCTCCTCATTATTGATGATGATTGGTTCTGGTTCTGTGGGAATTACACCCTTAAAGGGCGACAGCTGGGATACATGGAAAGCTGGGTGTTGCTCCCAATGCGCGGGAAGCTTCAACCAGAACACCCTGTTACCCAATACCTCCTCCACTAAGTGGGGACCTGAACGCTTGCTGGCGAGTTTGTGGTAAGGGGTTCGGATTCGCAAATGGCGAGTATTGAGCATGACATAAGAACCCACTTAAAGTCATGACCTGGAAGGTGCTTGCGATCTACAAATCACTTATAGTTGTTGAAGGCTTTAGTGAGGTGTTCTTGCACTAAAGCTTGGGTCAATCGAATATGGGCAGCATGATTCGCGGCAGCTTGCACTTCTGGTTGCAAGCATGCTCTGACTGAGAACGATGGGTTATAACCCAACGTTGCTTCATATGGTGAAAACCCCATGGAAGCGTGAGTCCTGTTATTGTATGCAAATTGGACAAGAGGCAAGTCATCAGCCTAGGTATCCTATGCTGCTACAGCATAACAATGCAGGTACTGTTTGAGAACTTGGTTAACCCGCTCGGTCTGGCCGTCAGACTGGGGGTGATACGCCGTGGATTGACAGGGGGTTATCTTAAGGATCAACAAGAGTTCACTCCAAAACTGGGTGGTAAACTGAGTACCCCTGTCACTAAATTTTTCCTGGGGAAGACCAAACATTGAAAACACATGTAAAACGAATAGGCGCGCCATTTCTTCTGACGTAATTGCAGAAGTACAAGGAATAAACAGGGAAAATTGGGTAAAGCGGTCTACCACTACTATTACTGCTGTGAATCTATTAGAGCAGGGGAGGGCGACAATAAAATCTATGGACACCGAGGTCCATGGACCTTCCACCTGTTGTAAAGGGTGCAGAAGACCATTTTTTCCGGAATGGTTTGACTTGGCCCTGGCACATATAACACAATTGGCAATCCAAGTTGGAACCTCTTTGGTCAGTCCTGCCCAATTAAAGGTTCGCTTGATCAAGTTGATGCATTTCTTGTTACTGAGGTGTCTGACCGCGGGGGATCATGGTGTGTGCAGAATACGTTCAGGCGGAAGGAGGGGGAACCCAAACACGAGAACAAAAGTAAATGAGAACATCTTCTAAATAATATAGGGAGTGTTTGGGACTCGAGTGAGTCAAGTGTTCAATCAACTCCACGCCCTCAGGGCAAGCCGTTTAACCGGCTAACACCTGGGCCAATAACAGATCGTTGGGTGATAATGCGGTGGAGGAAACAATGGAGGGAGCGATTGACAGAATCTGTGTGGCAGGAATCATGGTAACGAGATCCTCTTCCTCAGGTTCTGAGGGACAGTGAGCGGAACTACATCTTAGGAAATTGGGGAGGACATTTAACACACCTTTGATGAATTCATATTTGAAGTTAAAACTCCACAGGTCCTGATAGGTTTGGGCTTGCCAGTGTGCCAATTTTTTGGGGTTTGCAAAAATACAAGAGAGCTTGGTGATCTGTGCAAACCATTAACTCATGATGAGCACCTTGCAACAGGTACCACCAATGAGTTAATGCCCATGCAACAGCAGCCAGTTCCTTGTCATAAATGGCCCAGGACTTCTCCATAGCGGTGAATTTTTGGGAGAAATAAGCGACCGGATGTTTGAGACCATTGTGGTCCTGAAGCAGCACCGCGCCCACAGCTACCGATGAAGCATTGCATTTGAAGATATACGGTATGGTGAGATTGGCATGTTTCAAAATGGGAGGAGACATGAATACTTCATTAATCAATTCAAACGCCTACTGGCATTTGGGGGTTCAATAAAATGGTACGTTTTTCCCTGTGAGGGGATGGAGCGGGGCGGCCAGCTGGGAGAGTTCAGGGGAAAATTTCTATAAAAAAATGATAGTACCCAAGAAACTTTGAAGCTGCTTCTGTGTAGTTGGGGTTGGCCATTCTCAGATTGCATCTAATTTGTTGGGGGGGGATTGTGACACCTTCTTTAAGTACCAAGTTTCCGAGAAATGTAACCTCTTCCTTGTAAAACTAACACTTGGAAGCTTTGAGGAACAGGCCTGCTTTATGCAAATCAATCACCACTGCTTCTAAGTTGATAGCGTGTTGTTCAGGAGTTGGGGAATGGACTAGGATATCATCGATATAAGCAATAGCGCAGGATAACTGGAGATCCCCTAATGCATTGTCAATCATTTGTTGAAACATAGCGGGAGCATTTTTCAGCCCGAAGGGCATTATGCAAAATTGAAAAATGCCTCGCCTCGTTCATATTGCGGTCAACCATTCTTGTCCTTCCATCACTTGAATCTGATTGAAAGCGTTCACCAGATCTATTTTGAAAAAACATGGGCTTTAGCAATTGCCTGACTGATTGTCTGTTCTAAGGGCAATGGATAGGGGTCTGTAACTGATATTTTGTTCAAGTGACCATAATCTACACAAGGACAGAGTGATCCATCTGGTTTTCTTGCAAATACAATAGGGGGAGGCGACGGGAGAGGTTTCTTTGAACAACCTGCCTTTTTTTACCATATCTAACCAGGTATTGAGTGCGGCCTCTTCCTCCGCCATATGAGGATACAGCGGGCAGTTGATTTTCACCAATTCCATGGTTGTTCGAAAAATACAATCATACCTGGAATGTTTTGGCAGACGGTCCACTCTTTCCTTATTGAAGATTTCCCAGTATTGCATTAAGCTTTCAAGGAAATTGGCCAGGATGCCCGCAGAGGTAACTAAGGTAGTGATAGAGCTGGTTCCTTGCATTTTTGAGGGTGTCGATCAAAGGGAACTTTCCCTCTGAACATCATTGGTAAACAACAATGTATTAGACTCTAAGTGAATCTTCACATGTTGTTGATGCCACCATCCCACACCCAAGGTCACCGGGAATACAAGGTTTGGCATGGCTAAAAACCGATTGCAGAAGTTATATTTGTGGATTGAGAAGTGTAACGGCCAGCAAATGACATATGAAGACTGTTAAGCAGATGAGGCCACCATTTTTGAGGCGCCCACATCCATTTCCAATTTTAATTGTTGTTCCAACTTGACGCTCATGAAGTTCCCCAATGCTCCGGTATCCACCAGAGTTTCAAAGGATTCATGGTGAGGACCAACACTGATTCTCATAGGGATAAGGAAATAAGTGGAATTCTGTTTATTTGGAGATTCAGCCAACTTGAGAATGACTAAAGAGATAGCGGGTATGTCAAACCCAGGGTCAGGGTTTTTAGCTGGGGCGAAAATTGGGAGTACAAGTGCGGATTGAATCGTTTCTTCCATCTGGGCTTGAACAGAGTCGTTCATAGTTGATTCCCAAAGTGGCAATTTGGACTCAGGGGTTATGGAGAGGTTGGGATCCACTTCAACAGCTACTCTAGCATCAGGCGCATCGTCTACGTCTTTGTTAGGAAATTTTATTATAAAGTTTCCCTTCTGATATGGGGAAACGTGGAGAGATAACTCTTTGATAGTAGTTGCAGTGGCACATATCTGACCCACTGATTCCTGAATGATAGACCAGGCCACGTGGTGAGCGAAAACTGAGTTCAAACTCGGTCTGAAGATTGCCTGAAGCATGTCAGTAGATAGGTCTGACGTGGAAGCCAGCTCACAAAAGGTGGAAATCAGAGAAGCAAAATTAGGGGCTTTGGCCATGTTTAAGAGTAGTCTGAGTAAGTGATTTGATTGGGACACATGGGGTTTTAGGGCATCTGATACAGCAGCCAGCAGGGGAATGGGATCTTCTTTTTGTGAGGAAGAACGTAAAAGACTTCTCACCCAATGGCGGGCATCTCCATCTACAGCATCCAACGATGCGAGACCTTGTTGGGCATGAGATATTGCAGAAGCATTACTGAGTGCAATTGTTGTCCACATTTTTACTTTGGCGAGAGCGTCAAGAACCTGATTGGCGATCTCTTGGGAGGGGATACTTGATCCTTTTCCTGGGTTGGAGGAAGTACGAGAAGATGCAGTCTGCACTTCTTGAGTGGCTTGAAGAAAGTTTCCCAAAATAGAGTGTATGCTTCTCCCAAAGTCGGAAAGTGACCAAACAAACAACAAACAACACAAAACTGATTGCACGTTCATCTGGTAGAGGGTAACCACTGCAGCGCCCAATTTGAAAACCAAGGCGGAAATGGCTGGAAGTAATGGTTGGTTGATTATGTCATGAAAATGGCAGAAGAAGTTTAGACCAGCCTGCCAGTTGGTATGCATGAGCATCCAAAAAGCAAGCCAGAATGCCAGAGGCATTGCCATCCATATGACTTAATATGGAGCTGGGAAATAGGATACCACGAAATGGTGGTGGAATGTCAGGGTTAGGAGTATACCAATGGCAAACCACACTGAATAGACTTCAGGTCCAGGTGTTCTAGTAACAGGGGTGGAAACTACTGGGAAAGTTTCTGTAAAATTCTTGGTTGTTAGGACCATTTTGTCGGGAATGGTAGAGAGATGACTTTTCTCTTGTAGTTGGCGGATATAGGGCCATAAGATCCTTGTATATTGTTGCCGGAAGGTCATGAGAACAGGGTTGTAGAGCCAAAAATTTCAAACTTGTTGAGCCCAATTGGCAATGGAAGGAATCATGGTAACCAAGAGAATTGGTAAGGCCCATCTAGAGTGTGGAGCAGCGGGCCACCAGGGAAATGCCATATGGAATGTGGTTGAAAGGAAGGAGATAAAAATTTGGGGTTTTTAAGAAATTTTTATTTAGGAAATAAAGTAAGAAAATTGATTAACAATCTTCCAAGTGCCTTGCAACTGATTAAATAGTGTCAATTGGGTAGTGATAAGGCGTGGTTGGGATCCAAAAATTTGGCCTAATCGGTGAATTGGTTGATAGTGGGGGGTTTATTCTTTGGGAACTGACATCGCAAAATTCAGTGGTGGGCCGAGTCTCTATCAGTTCGACCTCAAACATCTGGACCAGGGGTTGATTACATTTCTGATGGTTAGCATGACGGCATTTGGCCCAACAAGCGATGGGAATCCCCCAAGGCCATCCCATATAATGATGGGACCATTTGGTTGGGAAAAGGTTTGGGATGGCAAACCTGCCCACGCTTGGTCATTTAACCATTCATTTGGTTGGTAGTATCCCATCGGGTGCAACACCCAAATTACTATCAGAGGACTTCAAACTCTTGTCGATGGTGCTCAATATTTGTTCTACCGATTTAGGGGTTGAATTGGAACCATCAGGTGATCCAGCTGATATCTCATTCTTCATACTTTTACAGCCATTTAAATTTTTGGCCATCAGCCCAATTGCGGCCTGAATTAGATCTGACTAATTTCAGTTTGATGATCTTGGCACATATTACACTAATTCCATGCAACAGTGCTGCTGAGGTGAGTGAGGGAATTGGGGGTGGGATCTGAAGTGGATGGGCTGTCACCCATCGCTTGTCAACTATGTGGGTGAGATTGCCCTGGGTGATGAGGGGTACCGCCATCCTCTTCAGTGTTTTCTTATTCAGGAATGGAAAGATAGCTTGATCAAGAGCCAAAGGACACTCCCTGAGAATTACTGATATGCTCTAAAATAGATAGTAGGCAATATTTCATGTAAGAAATAATACTAAGCTAATTAACTTTGAAAAAAATTTTGCAAATAATTATGCTGTCTCCTTGCTATAGTTTTGTGGTTTAAATATCTAGCGTCATATCCTTTTGGCTTACATCATAGTATAGATCATTTATCTTAAAGTCAATTCTATCTTTATATTATCTAACTGAGGTAAGCCAACCAGGGGATAGACAATACCAATATATGTAATAGGATATGGAGGTGAAGTATATCAATATTTAGACACCCCAGAGTAAACGAGATACTCCTGAAGCTAGTTGGTACTGCCAGGTATAGGGGTTGAATGCCTTACTCTGAAGGGTTTTCACCTGTATGGAACAGTTGTGGAGGAAAGGGTCAGTATGCATAAACCACACTGGGAACCATATTATAGTAAGTTGTTGTTGCTTTGGCCTCATGTATTTATATAGCGAGGCTTGAAAGTGTTTCAATAGGTGTAGGTAAAATCTGCTAATTGTCCCACGGATGGTGGGTATGGTTCCCTTGAAGGCATCCAGCGCTACAGTGTGGCTTGTCCACATTGCAATGGCGACTATCAAGGAGTGAAGTGTAGGTGTTATCAGGAATTCAAGTTGGATTGTAAGGAGTCTTCTGGAGATTGACAGCTCCTGGTCATTTTGGTTTATTAACAGATGCGCAACTTCCCGCCATATGGCTCTAGATGGGTTGTATGGTTTTTGTGGTATGCAGGGTGCCATCCCATCCACATACAGCGCACTCTGCAAGAAGAGAGTTGGAGCGATATGCTGTTCTTTAAGTTCTTCTGAGGCAATCCCAGGTGGTAACTCTTACCCTTGGCTGAAGTAGTAAATGATGTGTTAGCCTCCATATTGCCTTCTGTGTTGTGAGATTTTATGAGATGTCTAAATCATCTAGGTAGTCGATCCTTGTGATGAATGGGACCACGTTGTGTGTGTCCCTCTGGGGTTGGTCCTCTGGTTTCCTTAGCGTAAAGTGGGCTATAGCCTTCCCCTTCCCTGACTAATGCTTTTGATTGTGACGGTCCCTATAATGTGCCAAATGGTGAAGAGGAGACGTTTGAAGTGGGGGGATTTATGTGGACCCGCTACATTGGTAAGTTTTGAAAGGTATGTGAACAGGCTGGTTGAGTTGTGTGGGTTGTATAATTTAAGTGCTTGTGCAATGTTGGCCTTCGCCACTCTAGACCAGTGTTGTTGTGGGAGGTCTGGGGCTAGGACTTCCTTTATCCAGGTGCCCAATATGCAGTTGGCGTAGACTTTAAAGTTTATTAGGCCCATGCCTCCGCTGGAGCATGGGCCAAAGAGTGTTTCCACCCTTACAGGTAGCCAGGGCCCATGCCACAGCCATCCATGGATAAGTACGCGTATTGATGATATGAATGTAGATGAGAAGGAGATTGCATGTGGGGAACCACAGCATTGGTAGGATGAGTGAGTTGGCAACTGTTATCATGTGTTAGTCCTATGGATCTTCCTTTGAGGGAGGTGACGTAGTTGGGCACTCACTGAAGTAGATTGTTCTCAATTGTCTCATTGGCATACCCTCCTATATTTCAGCCCTATCCCAAGGTGGCGGGTAGGGTCGGTTGTAGGAGGTTATGTGAAGGGTAGGATGAGTTGATGGAAATATTTATAGGTACTGATTATTTCTGGCCAACAACCCCTAAAACTTATCACTTGCACAGGTTCAGTTTATGTGCAAACCATCCGCGTTAAATGATAGTTGATATAATCAGTTTATAATAGTATGACGACTATTACCTGTATTTGAATAAAGTCTTTGATCTCAGACCAATGCTCGGCCAGTATTTCCTAAAATACTTGGGATGTCTCAAATAAGGGATTCATTCCCTCATACGGTCTAACCCAATAATCTCTTAGATTCCTGTTGATGGTTTCTTCAGTTTGACACACCGTAGTCAGCAATCCCCAATATGATTCCGCTTCTTCTCTGGATCTCCGCTCAGATCCTTAATCTTTTCCTTAAATAGTCTTCCAATTATCAAACACATCAATAATATCCCTGAGAAAGATTAAAAAAAGAAATGCTGATAAAGGTTACTAAGCTAGTATTTCAACTGTATACTCTGTACTAAACTAAAGAATTTAATAGTGAATTCTAGGGAATGTGCAGTGAAGGATTTGGCGCCCACCCTCAGTTGATACCTCTTCGATGAAATGACAGCCATTATATTGAATCACCCATCCTCGTCTTGGCAGCGATGGTCTTCCCCATCCTGGCTAGGATTTCATCATTGGACATCCTAGAAACCTAAAAATGGAAAGAGTTGGAAAACATATCACTAACTTTTTGCTCTCAATCCAAGTGAACTAACCATATTTGACTAGCGACCTGCTTAGGTAATGGGACTTGTTACCAGTTTAAGGCAGGTCGTAAACCAACTGTTAAATTTGCTAGTTGCAGGTGGCATCACTAGCCTCACAACTTACGTTTTAAATTCCTGATCTGTTGGTGATGAAACCCATACTGATCCCAACCAGTACACCAGGTAGTTAATCAACTATAAGATGCCTCTGTTTTCTATTCAGAAACTCTGCCCGATGAGATCATAAGAATTCATTCAGTTTGATACCTGACAGATCTGACCAGACGAATAATCTAAAATCCCCTGAACATAGTTACCTCAAAATCAGGGTCAACCAATTTCCAATTAATCTCGCATTAGGGAATTATTTCCTAGCGATTCCTGTTAATCTAGATGGCGGTAATATGGGAAAGAATCTTGAAACGTCCCCCTTGCCTAGATTTCTAGCAAGAAAAGGTCCAGGGCAGGAGAACAATGCTTTGGAAATCGGTTAATACTTCATTGGCTCAAGAAGGGTGTGATCACCAGTACTCAACGCTGCTTAGGACAACCTTTGGCACGCGGCTCTAATCCTCTTACTCCTCGCTACTGCCTACTCAGAGTGCAGTCCTCATGATCTTCTGTCATGCTGGGATGATCAATCTACTCATGATGATATTAATTATGGGATCCAATTTTCCCCACGTCAGGGTATATGCCCTGCTGTCATATTCAGGATTCTTGGTCGGTCATCCTTAATTTTCTGATTTAGCTCCTTGTCCTAGACAGGAGACCCTTGCCATCAATGTTTATTTCAAAGCCTAATCAAGAATGCTCATTTAAGTATGCCCTTGTTATTTTCTTCTCATAACCTCTTGGTTCATATCTTTTTTAATTCTACTGTGGAGAGCTTATCCCATTAATTTGAGATTAATTTCTCTAAAATTGGAGCTTAATTGATTTCAGATTGCATAATGTTGACTATCATATAAGTCTGACATTGTCTCTCGCCCAGTTAATATGTCAAATTATGAGTTATGGTACAAACAGCTGCTCAACAGTTTGTATGATCAAGATCTTCAGCTCCTCAAGCAGATGAGTTGGGCTGTGCAACAGAACCTCTTCTACAGTCCTTCCAGGACTCATACTCCTAGTCAAGTACCAGTGGCTAGTCCTTCTGTGGAATTGCCAGAAATGGTAACCAACCTCACTGAATCCTGATTAGCAATCACCTTGAACAACTCACGGCTGATCCTTCCTCATTTATCAATTCCAGAGTTAGATTTCAAAGCTCTCCTGGATTTAGCTTCTTTTACTTATACGCCTAACATCATCATTGATGCTCTTAAAATAATGCACTTCGCTCTTGATTGTTCTTTCCTCGCCAGGTCAGACTTGCTTCCACAGTTTCTTTTACAACTCAGTCAATATTATAAGCCATCTGTCTTGGCCACCAATCTCACCATCAGCAACATAATTCATTTTAAACTTTTCTATGCAGAATTAAGGGCCCAAGTTACCGAGGCTTTATCCATAGCAATTAATTCTTCCAATCTTGAGAACATCCTCAGTTATGATATTGCAGCTTATGCTCTTTGTGTTGCCAGCCAAGTTCTTTGAAGTTTGGTCATGGAGCTTCCAGCATCACCCAGATTCGATTGCTCCTTCTGCTTCAGCTTCTGAGAAGCTTGTAGTCGTTGCTTGCAGGATGTCATTCACTCCTTTCACAACTATCTTAATCTCAGCGCTTCCCATTGGTATCTTCCACTGATTGCTTTAATAGGGGGCATGATTCAGCAACCCCTGTCTAGTATCTCTTGTTTGCTGCCAGCCCATATGTCAGGTGTTCTTGATGAAGCCCATCATCAAGCCCATAAGACTAATCTTCTAGCTCCAGTACCATATCTGGATTACTCAGGGTTATTTGCTGACTGCTTTTTCCAATACTGTTGCTTCCCTCCCTGCTCCAGAATATTTCATTTGGCTTCTTACAACATCTCAACTCCCTTCCCCTAGTTGCTTTCTCTCAGGGATATGCGTCCACTCAAAAAACTTGGTTTTATGTACTTAGCCCTTGCAACGTCCAATATCACATGTATTTTAAAGGGTTATTCACTCCTACTGCAATCCATCCTCTCTCCCCCAAGAGGTGACATAGGCGTATTCATCTTAAATTAAGAATAATCAGTAAAAAAATAAAATTATAAAAATTTATCGGTTTTTCTATGCAGTTTTAATAATTTTTCCAATATTTTATCAATCTTTTTTTCTTTTTACCTATTGGACTTGATCTTGTTCCAGTTCAGCGGTCCATCTTTTCATTTTTCCCAAAACTGAAACCTAGGTATTCTTAGTCCTATAGTACTCTATGGTTCAAAGGCTATTTTTTGTACTTGACCTAATCATTAGAGCATAACCAGCTTAATGGTTCAGATGTCACTTGAGAACTCTTTTTTGTTATTTTTCATAAAACCAGCGCTTCAAATACTTAACATGGACTCAATTAACTACTATTCTACCCAAGAGGTTCTTGATGGAGTAGGCGTCCATTGCATATAAGTAATAATCTCAAATGGACCTGACCACAATGCATCCAGTTTGTTTCTTCTCCCAAAAACCATGCGTATCACAATAGGCAACTCTTTTGCCTATTTAATATTCTGATAAGGATGGTTGGTTCCTATCATCCGTTGAATTTGCTCATATCCTTTTCTTCAAAGTTGTATTGAATGCTTGAAAATTGTATTTCAATCAGGATATTCATCAATTGGTTCAGGTACTGCTCAGCACTCATCCCCAATGTTGGTTCCACCACTAAATATAAAATTTGCGGCAATGTGGCCTTCCTCCCATATAGCAACTCAAATGGCATTTTTTGTCACCATATGATGAATGATATTTTAGGCAAATGTCACCAAACAAAGTTATGTTCCCCACGCAGAAGTTTTTCTGCAACCAGCTTCATCAGTTTCATGGCCAGCGTTCCATTAATTATTCCACCAGTCCATTCACATCCAGCCAGTAGGGTACTAACAAAACTTCTTAGATCTCCATTAACTCATTTAACCTTATATTCACATTAGATATGTTTTTGTCCCATTGTCTCTAATCAGGACCTGCAGGCTTCCATGTCAGTATACTATTTGATCCAGGATGAACTTTGCAGTGCTGATAGCATCTACTTTTTCCAGGGCCTTCATCTTGACCCATATTGTCAGACAATCAATTGTATCTATTATGTATTTGACTCCCCCTGTGCTCATTGTCAGTGGGCCCATCACGTCGATGGACACCCTATACCAAGCAATCCAGGGCAGACAAGTCAGTATCCAGTTGTATTATTATGTGGTTTGTGCAGCTGGTACTCCACGCAACAAGATAGATAGTTGGTGACATCATAATTGATTGACCCCCAGTAGTAGTATCGGAGAATATGTTGGAATTTTTCTCAGGCCTCCATGCCCAAAAACTTATAGGCAGCTTATTTTATAGCTGCTCTTTCTGATGGCTTTGGTATTAGTAGCCACTTCCCATCAATCATCTTAAGCACTTGTCCATCCATGGTCTAGTTGTTTTCCATCGCTTTTTGAAGTGCACCTTGGATTTCTCAGGGCTTACTAGGTCTGAAATTCATAGACCATTTAAGTCGTTTTTTAAATATCGTTTATATTTTTTTCTTGTTCTTTTTGCAATAGGCTTTTAATATATAAAAAGGTTCAGAAGTTCTTCTTTTCCTATTCAACCAAACTGGGTCCTAGTTATACTCTACCTACCAGTATCATGGTTCAAAACTTATACTCTTAAGATTTAACCATCTATTTGGTTCAGTGGTAAACTTCTGGGACTTGACCAAAATCTAAGGACATAACCATATAATGGTTCAGAGGTCCTCTGGGAACATTGCTAATATTGTATCTTAGGTCCAATACTTCTGATTTTTAGTATTGACCTTCTTCACTATACAGCCAGCAGCACTGTTTCTTCACGTATAGGCTACACTTGTCAATTTGGCAATACTCTTAAGTATATTAGACCTTTAATCCCAACTGGTTATTCATCCAACAGGTCCTAATTTTATTTCATATTTTAGCGACTGATGCTTGAATCTTCATATCTCAATAGTCAACAGTTCCATTTGATTGTTCATATCGTCTTTCTCCTTAAGAACCATTTTCACCTCCATGGCCATTCAAACCGTTGGAAAAAATCCACTGGTGGATCTGTAAATGATCCCTTGATTATATAGGTTGATCTGGCCTTTTTAGCTTCATCCTAATTCGTCTTGAATTGATGAACTCATCTCCATCAACTTCTGATCTTTGGATGAGTGTTATTGAGTCATACAACTCTCTATACTATCTTGGACTAAACGTTTCCTGTTTTGACTTCTTATCTTCATTGGTATGGCAATTCAATCCTCTCAATTGATTACTTCTTATTACATCCAATGATTTATCTAAACACTCACTCATCGGGATTTTTTCAAAACAGACCCAATTTTAACCTGAGTTGATCCTGCTGTTCCTCAGGACTATTTTATCCAGACCCAAATTCAACCCAAGTTGGCCCTGCTTATCCTCTTCATCTCAGATAGATGTCAGGTGAACAGGTTTTCTTGTAGCCCTAGATAGTTCCATATCTACGCTTCAAGTCCTCTTTCCATGACTTGAGTATTTTGTAATTAGATTCACTTAAGGCTCCACTTCTGAGCTGGGTGGACGCAAATGAACATAATTCACTTCGCATTGTGTCAACATTAATGTTACTCTACTTAGTAACTTTTTGCCAGAATTAGAAACATCTTTATATGACATCATTCTAAGTTCTACTACTCAACTATAACCCTTTAGTGAACACCACTTTATAAAATTTATAGGTGCTGATTATTTTTGGCCAACAACCCCTATAAACTTATCACTTGCACAGGTTCAGTTTATGTGAAAACCATCCGCGTTAAATGATAGTTGATATCATCAGTTGATAATAGTATGGTAACTATTATATGTAGTTGAATTGAAGTCCTAGATCTCAGAATAACGCTCAGTCAATATTTCCTCTCAAAATACCTGTGATGTCTCAAAATATGGATTTATTCCCTTGCACCACCTAAACCAATCTGCTCTTAGATGTCCGTTGATGGTTTCTCCAGTCTGACACAAAGTTGGCAGCAAACCCCAATTTGATTCCGCTTCTTCTCTGAATCTCCACTCAGATCCTTACTCTTTTCCTTATAGAGTCTCCTAATTATCGCACACATTAATAATATCCCTGAGAAAGAATAAAACAAAGGAATGCTAATAAAGTTTACTAAGCTAGTATATCAACTGGATACTCTGTAATAAACTAAGGTTTTTTATTATTAGTGTATTCTAGGGAATTTATAGTGGGGGATTTGGCGTCCAACCCTCAGCTGACACCTCTTCAATGAAATGGCAGCCGTTGCCATTGAATCACCCATCCTCATCTTAGAAGCGATGGTTTTCCCCATCCTGACTAGGATTCTGTGATTGGACATCCTTGAGACCTAAAATGGAAAGAGTTGGAAAACGTATCCCTAACTTTTTTCTTCAATCCAAGTGAACCAACCATATTTGGCTAGCGACCTGCTTAGGTAATGGTACTTGTTACCCATTTAAGCTGGTCACAAACCAACTGAACAATTTGCTTGTTGCAGGTAGCAACACTCACCTGGTAACTTAATCTTTTTTCCTGATCAGTCAGTGATGAGACCTGACCAATCCTAATTGGTACACCTGATAGCTATTCAACTATCAGATGCCTCTATTTTGTCAGCGACACTGCCCAATGAGATCTTAAGCATTTGTTAAGGTTGATCCTCAACAGATCCAGCCTGGCAGAAAACTTTAATCTCTTAACATAGTTACCCTGAAAACAGGGTCAACCAATTTCCAATTTACCTCAAATTAGGGAATTATCTCCTAGCTATTCCTGGTAATCTAGCCAGCTTAGGTTATGGGCAAAAGTCCCAACAGTGGTTTTTCCTTTATAAGAGGCTTTGAAATTTGGGTGATGTGGCCCAGTTGTTAGTGTACTTGCCCAAAAGGATTTTTTTCGTTTTCTTTTTGTTGAGCAACACGTTGCGCACAATAGGGTATTCCTCCAGGGTGCATCCCATCTGTTGAGCATCAATGTTGTTATCTATACCAGTTATGAAGTCATCCGCAAAGGCTATTATCTTGACTGGTGACTGGCCTTGTGCGGTAATGCTCATGAGGCATGAGTCAGCAATGCAAAGGAGTGGATCTAAGCTAAAGTTACACAACAGTGGGCTGTGGGGTCCCCTTGTTTGAGCCCTCTGTGTGGTGTGAACCTGGTAGTTAGGAAGCCAGGGCCGCATACAGCCATAGATGCGGATTCTGTAAGGTGCATTGCCCAGTTTATAAATCAGCGTGGGAGTTTGAAGGCTCTTAGACATTCCTTTAGGTATGACCAACTAACGCGGTCATGTTCCTTCTACTGCTCTTTAAATACCAGAACTCCAGTTGCTTTAAACTGCATTATGTTGGCGATGGAGTGTATATCTGTCCAGATTTAATGCCCTGGTATGAATCCAAACTGATTGGGCGACAGGACAATAGAGGCTATTGTGCCTAATCTGATGGCTATTTTTTGTAATAAGTTTTGTATCAGTGTTAGAGAGTGAAATTGGGCACCAGTTGGCCAGGTCCAATTTGTCGCTCATCTTAAACAGGTTTATGAAATAGAAGTCCTGGCCACCATGTAGGATGCAAGTCTCCAGAAGGACTGGTTGACTGATGCCAAGAGGAGTGGGGCGATTCGCTTGAAGTATTTTTTGTAAAAATTGTTGGGTATCCCATCAGGCCCTGGGCATTTACTACATGGTGCACCACGGACTGTATCCTAGAGCTCCTCCTGTGTGATTAGATTTAGGAGGTTATAGTCTGGCGATGCGCATTGTATTCCAGCAGTATGTATAAAAACTTTGATTTTTGGGGGTAATTTGGGGTGTTGCAGTACAGTTTAGTGTAGTAACAGTGTACTTCCGCCTTGACCTCTTCTGAGTCAAGTTGCATGGTGCCATAATTATTGCGTACCTGTGTGCATGTGTGCTGGTTGCCATGGGATAGAATTGGGGGAAGAAGTACTTCATGCAGGTTCTGCCTTCTTTTATGAACTTACCTTTTCTCAATTTTTTGATTATATGCTGGTGTTTAAAGTTAAGGGAGTTTAGGCGGGTGGTTAACTCCACCCATTTGCGCCTCCATGTGGGCTATAACCTGACTTCGGGGTGTTGGGCTCAAGGAGGTCCTGTTCTGTCAAGGTGCGCCTAATTGTGGCTGTTTCAGTAGTGTACTTAATGAGGCGAGATGATGAGTTTTATTTATTAGTTGGCATTGAAATTTGCCCAGGTTTTGATGGGGTATGATATAAATGGGGTTGCAAATTCTGGGTTCATAGCATCATGTTGAACCCAGTTGGCGTATTTTGGGCAATTTTATATTTTTCAGATTTAGCTTCCTCCAGGTTGACGCCTGTGTAGGAGTTTGGGCTGGCAAGTTTGCACCAAAATGAGTCAGTGGTCAGAGAAATTGACCTTTTTTGTTAGGTTGGAGATGTTTGAGAGGTGGGGTTTTGGGGTGAGGATGAAGTCAATGCATCTCATCGAGATGAGCGTTCCCTCACAAATGTTGGGGTGGGTCATGTGGTGAGGAGTGGTGACCTGAGGAGAGGGTATCGTGTAGGCCAAGGAATCCCTTCATTGCACAGAAATTAATGTTCCCCAGTGGGTATCCACTGGGTTAGGCCATCAGTCCATGTTAGGGTTATCCCTGCAGTTTAACTCGCCCAACAGGATGGTATCTGGTTGGAGGGTGAGTGTTGGGACGGCTTCAAGGAATTTTTCCTTTCAGCTGTGGTGCACAGTGAATAAATACATGTTATCAAGATTGTGTTCTCTTGGATTATGATTTGTTGCTACCAGGAGGATACTGTGCAGATATGAGGAGTAGTTAAAGATTTTTGTTTTTTTGTTATTTCAGACAACCACCCCACAGTGGGACGTCCATATCAATTGGGATGATGAGACCCTGGCTGATTAGGATCTCTCTTCCCCTTATAGACAGTGGTTTTCTTGGACCAAGATGTCTAAAGGAGATTTTCATAGGAAGTCCAGATTTTTGGCTTGGGATGCTTGAGCCCTGGTTCCTGCAATGTTTAGCATCCCTATTGACACTGAGGTGCCTGCAGAGCCTCAGGAGCGGTTGGGAGGGCCATCTGTCCCTAACCTAGCGCACCAATCCTTGAGCTTGCTCAATGTCATTGGTCCTGTCCACTCAGTGTCATCATCATATTCTTTATCCATTGTCACTTTCATGTGGGTTTTGTGGTTTTTAGGGTTTGCGTCAGATTTTTCCACTCATGATGCATATGGTTTGGTGCAGTGTGCTTATTGGTTTCTGTGGTTGCTGTGTTCAAATTTGTAAATTTGGTTCAGCATTTTTGCTATTGCGGAGCTGTAAGTTCTGATAAGTTCACTAGATTGATGCCACATGGTATTTCATTCAAATAGTTGAGAAAATTTTTAGCTTGGCCATTCTGCTTTGATTGGGTGGCTTAGTTAATTTCATCCATGCTCTCCTCATCTTGAGCATTCTGTAATGATTGGTTGGTTTGGTTGATTTGCTCTGTCCTCCTGAATTTGACTGGTGTTGTTGAAGGAGGCCATGCGTGTAGCAGCCTTGACTGCTGCCTGTTGTCAGGCCATCTGTACCAATTTGAGCAGTTTTGGTGATACTGGGTCTATAAATATGTATTGCCCATCTTCTCCCCAAAAAGAGGTGGTTGTTGACATCAGTTATTTTGCCAAAGTCTTCATCACCTTTTATCTGTGGCGTTGTCACAAAATCTGGAGCCAAAAAGCCCTCCTTCATGTGGCATGCGTGTTCCTTGTGCCCCAATGCGTTGCAGTGGTTGCGGATAGGCGGTGGGCGTTCTAGTGTGATGTGTAATGGCTTTGACACTATCCCATCTGGGTGGGTAAACACCGCTGTGCGTGGGATTTTTATGAGGTCTGCAGCCACCTTAGGGATCAGGTAAATCATGGCGATTGCCTTTCCTGTACACAGGATTGGCATCAGGTAAAAACTGTAGTTTGAGTTGTTAGATTTCTCCATAGAGTTCAAGTCCATTTTGGATCTCCTCCTCAATTACTTTGGGGGAAGGTTGGTAAGAATAAGTCAAAGGAGATGAACAAAGTATTCACATTGTTTCATCTGGTGCACACGTTGTGCACAATTTGTTTGCCCTTGGGGAGGGCAATTTTGATGCAGACTTTTGCGGCAGCATCTGCATCTTCTTCAGTTTCAAAGCCCAAATCAATCAATCTTTGGTGAATGATATGGGTGGTAACATATATCACGTGGGGAAAAGGGAGGCCTGTGCCTTTCCCACTTTTTCCCGCAGAGTTAGAGAATAACCCCTAGGAAAAGTCGGAGCCCATTCTCTACCTTTAATAGGGGTTGGGCATATTGGATTTTCATGTATAAATGTTTGTCTCATGGTGAACTCCACAACCACAAATAGTGTCTGAGTTTATGGTTTCTTGGTTGCATTGGTTCCAAGTCCCCCTCCAGGGTGTTTTTTGCCCTTCAGTGCACCGTTCTATCCATTACATGAAATGGTTTTGTCCAGTTTAATTGGGATTTGTTTAAAACACTCATCTCTCCTGTGTGTTTATCAAAAATTGTTGTTCATTAAGAATCATAGTATCTTATGTTATCATTACAGGAAAGAAAAAACCTCTGCTTTATCTTAAATGCTCATTAATAAAATAGTTGATTACATATAAGATATGCATGGCACCTTTTTTCAGCTTAAAGTTTGTTGTATTTTTAAAATAGTTGATGTGAACACTAATCATGCGCAATTAATCTAAAGTATGCCAATAGACAAATAAAACTTAATAATATATTTTATTTGTTAATATTTTTATGTGTTTTTTGTATTTTTGGATTCTAATTTCTACATTAGTAGTAGCACCTTTTTGATCCTTATAATTACCTGAAAAAACTAACTGTATTTCATATTAACAAATTTCAAGTAGTGCTCATCATTTCTCTCAATTTGGTCACTTTTTTGCCAAAAATTTTTTTATTTAATAAAAATTTAAAATTGCGCTATTTTATCTTACCAATGCAATCAAGTTCTGAGTCTGCTGTCCCATATGAGGTGGTGGCACAACACTTCCTAGTGTTTTCATACCTGCTTAAGTATGCCAGACTGACTTGGATAGCCCACTAACTCCATTAGTTGCTTCAGATGACTAGAACTTAGCCTTACAACTTGCATAATCTTAAGCAATGCCTCTTAGTCCCCTAGTGCTCCCTCAACCCCCATTTACCATATACCATGTTGCTTGAGCTTGCCACCAAACATGCTGAAATCTTTTGTTTATTTCAGTCCACATATGTTAATAAAAGCCTGTGGTATCAAAACTACCTGGGTTGGGACCCCTTAGTAATTTTTAAATTTTAAATTTATTGCAGGGAAGGCCGACCATGGGAAGGACACTTCTGAATATGACTCAGGACAGATAAACTTAGTACTGGGGGAGGCACCCCAGAGAAGCGATGCTATCTCTTGTTGCCAGCGGGAACGCCACTTATGGGAGGGGGAGGGAACGTGTGAAGGGGCCGTAGCCACTATTGAGCACGTGTGGAGGAAGGGGTCTGATTTGATGAACCAGACTGGGAACCAGGAGGAGACAAGCTGTCAGCGACGCGGTGGGAGGTATCCAAACATCCACGCTTGAAAGTGGTCCACCAAATGAGACCGGAATCTGTGGACAGTCTCTGGGAGGGTGGGGGTGGAGCCTGCGATGGCATCTAAGACAATCGTGTGGATGGTCCACATGGCGATTGCAACCACCAGAGCACGGAGGGAGGGTGGAAGGGAGGAGGCCATTGATAGAGCAAACATATCTCTTGACAGACTGAAGGGATGCGTTTGATCCTGGCCCAGCAGACGTTGAATTTCGCGCCATATCGATTTAGAGGTTGGGCACTTTTCCAGGCGGTGGAACAGCGTTCCATACTGGCCACACACGACACAGGATGAGTGTAAAGCGTTAGAGCGCTCAGCTGTATGATACACCCGCCTCAGGCAGCGCCACACATGGGAGCAGACTTGAGACTGCAACAGAGGGTGATGTACATATTTCCAGATTCTTTTTGGGTCTCAATGGAATAAGGGATGTCCATCATGTCCAGGTAGTCCACCCTGGATAGGAAATGAGGCCGAATGGGGATCACGCCATCATGAATGGGTAGCCCCTGTACCTCTTGTGTGAACTGAGGAGAGGGGCGGCCTCTTTGGGTTGTATGTCTGCTAATACAAATTCTCCACTCTGCGCTTCGCATGGAGAGTAGGATTCGTTTGTAATGGATTTTTGTCCCGTGAGGACCTGTGGCCAATGTGTGTGATGCGAGGTATTTCATCAGGGAGTGGGGGTTTGATGGATTGTTGAGGCCCAAGTCTTGGAAGAAGTTTGAGCGGGCTGCGCGGGACCAGTGTTGGGATGGGAGTGTGGGGGTGGTGACGGCCGTGATCCAGGTACCCAGGATCTTGGCAGAATGGGCTTTGAAGTCAAGCAGGCCCATGCCACCTTGATTATGAGGGCCAAACATGACCTCTAGCCATACTGGTGGAGGGCGGCCTGACCAAAGCCATCCTTGCAGCAAGGCATATAAGGATTTGAAGAGCTTGGGGAGAAGGGGATGGCGTGGGCTCTGAACCAGACTTTGGATAGGAGCATAGAGTTGGCTAAAACAACCCTGCCAGTAAGGGAAGTAGGGTGGGCTCTGAGGGAGGCGATGCGCTTTGTCACGTTGTCCAGAATACGGCACTCCATTACTGCTGACGCGTATCCGCCTGCCTCCATCCACACGCCCAGATGGCGCACCAGTCCTATGGTAGGGCGTGGCACGAAGGGGAGCACCAGTGGAGCGGTGTGTGTTGAGTTAGTAAGGCGTGGACGTTGGCGAGCAGATGGGCTGGGTTGGGAACTAATTGCTGGGGCCCAGCAATTCTGAAACTGACCAAAGAGGATGATTTCGGTTTTGGAGGCGTTCAGTGTTGCGTTACTTACCTGGGAATATTCCCGGATGAGAGCTTCAAGCACGCGTGCATCTTGATTATTAGACACCCCAACCACACAATCATCTGTGAACGCCAGTATTTTGACTGGGGCTTGGCCTGGCACATGGACCCCAGTGAGTTGGGCATTCACATTTCGCAGTAGTGGGTCAAAGCTGAAGTTGTATAAGAGTGGGCTGAGGGGGTCCCCTTATCGCAGGCCCCTTTGAGGGCGGACTACTTCTGTTAGGAAGCCAGGGCCACGCACTGCCATTGTTGCAAATTCCGTGAGCAGCATCACCCAGTTGATGAAGCGAGGGGTAGGCGAAATTGATGGAGGCAGTTCTTTAGGTATTCCCAGTTTACTCTATATAGGCCTTTTGTTGGTCCAAGAATACAAGTGCCCCAGAGGCTGTGGACTGACATACATTAGCCACAGAGTGCACGTTATCCCAAATTGACCTTCTGGGGATGAAACCGAATTGTTCTGGGGAGATGGTGGCAGATGCTACAGTCCCTAATCAGTTAGCCATAATTTTTGATAAAATTTTGGTATCTGTGTTTGTTAGAGAAATGGGGCGCCAGTTGGCTAAGTCTAGCTTATCCCCTTTCATGAAGAGTGTGACTGTAAAAGCCTCATGTCCTCCTGGTAGGAGGCGCGTTTCCAACAGGCTTTGATTGAGTGAGGCTAGCAGTAATGGGGATATGTATTTAAAATATTTTTGTAGAACTCATATGGAATGCCATCTGGGCCTGGGCATTTTTGGTTTGGCGCACCGCGAATGGTAGTCCATAATTCGTTCAGAGTAATTAAATTTATTATTTTCCTTTATTGGAAATTGGTGCGGATGTGAGCTCAGTCAAGAAATTCTGCCACTTCAGCCAGCTGAATTGGTTTGGCTTGGTATAACTTGGAGTAATATTTTTGCATTTTGATTGCCACTTCAGCTGGTGTATCCGCAATAGGATTATCCAATCTTCGCACCTGTATGCAGGCCACGCTCTGGCATAATGCAAATTTTTTTTAAAGAAATATGCGGTGCACTTGTCACCTTTAGTGACACGTGTGGCCCTGTATTGGATACAAACCCGATGTTTGTGTTGCCTTTCAAGTGCGTTGAGGTGGGCAGCTGCCTCCGCCCACTTACAGCCCCATGCAGGGCTGTATCCTGATGCTGGAATGTTGGACTCCAAGTGTATCAATTCTCCCCAAGTGCATGAGATAACTGCTGATGTGGCTCGTGAGCATCTGGAGGAGAGATGGCGAGAGTGGCGAATGGTGTCCTCTTTGAAAGTTGCCCAGGTGGAAATGGGGTCCGCGCAAAATGATGTAACAAACTTTTTGCCAAAGTTGCCTCTTCCACCCACATGAAAATCCTGGCGATGCGAGCTTGTGTGTGGGGGGCGGATTTTGCACCAATGTGGGGCCTTAGCAACTGTGACAGGTAGGTGGTATGTTATCGAGACCAGTTGGTGGTTGGAGAATTCCATTTTTTTGTTTTGAAGTGGGAGATGTGGGGTTGGAATTTCGCCAGCGTTAGAATAAGGTTGATGCAGGTCATGGACCTTAATTGGCCATTGTGGACATGGGGACGCATCATGTTTTTGAGCTGCAGGGCATGTCATGGCAGCGCATCCATTAACCCAAAGGTGGCCTTTAGAACGCGAAGTTCAACGTGACCCTGTGGGGTGAGGGAGGCCACCGGTCCGTTGATGAGGTTAGCCAACAGTTCATGTCGCCAACTAGGAAAGAATCAGGGGGTAGTGGGAGGGATTTGACCAATGAGAAAAATTCCCAACACTTATGTGCACCATTTGAGGCATAAATGTTGATGATTGCATGTGCTACATTAGCCCACGAGAAGGTGACGACAAGCACTCAGCCATTTAGGAATGTTTCTGAGGATACAAATTTGAAAAAATTATTTTTCTGAATTAGCACCCCACAGTGCTTCGACCAAAAGGATAGGGATGGGAGGAGCATTGTTTTCCAAGTTTCCTCAGAACCTCGTGGACAGTGGGACTCCTGGATGGCCAGGATATCCACAGGTAAATTGTGTTGTAAAAAACTCTGTTTCCTAGCCTGGGATAGGGAGGCCTTGAGTCCGTCAATATTCAATGTCCCTAAAGTGAAGGTTTCCCCCATCGCACCTTAGGTGCAAGGGGTGGGCCCCCGGGCCCACCAGCCTCTTCTAGGTCCCCATGGGCTTTCACAGCAGCGCAAGTGTTATCAGCAACGCTATTGGGGTTTTTGTTGATTTTGCAGAAAGAGTCGCGTTGGCTTTGGCCTTTGTTTTTTGTTTTCCCAACGTCATACAAATTTTTTGCGGTGTGGATGAGTTTGGTGCACCATTGAGCGGGTCAAAAAAAATTTTGCAGTTGGGATAGGTCCCAAGTCAGTTTTGACTGAAGCTTGGGTGCAATGATTGGGTGAGTTCAAGTCTCTTATCGGATCCTCAGATTGAGTGGCCCACTCAGTATGGGCTTCCTAATCTGATTGGTTGATGGATTCCCAAGTTGCTTCTGCCGCGAAGGTTTCCATGTCCTCCTGGTGTTGTGAGTGTGGGATAGCGGTGGTGGCCTTGGCCATTTCCTTGGCCGCAGCCCTATGGGCCTGCTTAGCCTTCTTCCATTCTTGCAGGGAGATAGGCTTTACCAATAGGTAGCAGCCTTGTGCTCCCCATGGGAAAGCCTCCTTGGTGCTTGCAGTCGGTTTATAGTGCGCCTCTCCGTTGGCCATGACCGCTGAGGGGTGCTCTTGGAATGTGACGCCCTCCTTGATGGGGCATGCATGCGCCTTGTGGCCAAATGTGTCACAGTGGGTGCAAATGGGGGGCGCGCTGTCCACGGTCACCCAGAATGGGTGGGTGGTATGCCCTTCAATATCAATAAAAGTGGAGTGCGGGATCTGGGTTAGGTCCTTTGCAATCTCCTCAGTTGGGGTCAGAACTGTGATGGCTTTGCCAGTGCACAGGTATGGCATCAGCATGAAGCGTTGCATTTTGAAAGATTGTATTTCGCCGTATATGGCGAGACCATCTTTCAGGTGTTGTTCCAAAATGTCACATTTTACTGTAGTAGGCAAAAAGTCAAACGTGAGGAAAATTTGGTCTGATTTTGTCTATCTGGTGCATTTGGTTTCAACGACCTATTGCCCTTCAGGGAGGTCGACCACTACGCGCACTGCTGCTGCCTCATCTGCTGCTTTTTTGTTATCAAAACCTAGGTCCAGCCAAC
Organism: Massospora cicadina; assembly: GCA_022478985.1. Classification (NCBI taxonomy): domain Eukaryota; kingdom Fungi; phylum Entomophthoromycota; class Entomophthoromycetes; order Entomophthorales; family Entomophthoraceae; genus Massospora; species Massospora cicadina. The sequence continues at coordinate 160,544 of JAKSZP010005319.1, forward strand.
CGCGTGACATGGAGTGAGGTGCAACGTACACCGCGGTCAGGAAAATTTTGTGTACATCTTCACAAAATTTTTCCCATAAGGCCGTTTTTTGGATGTCCAGATACACACATACTCCAAATTCCGCCGACAAAAGTGGTTGGGAGTGTGGCGTGTTGATGTACTTGTTGCATTGTGCTTGCCATGCGAGTATCTCTGGGGAAATCGTGACCACCAGTTTTTTAAGATTTTTGTCAATTCCACCAAATTCTCCGGGGCGTTTTCAAACGTTGGAGGCTGCGGGCCTTCCACCTGCTCCTCTTACCTTACTTGTCCAGCTGCTCCCTGACTTGGGCTCAGACTAATCTCCTCTGTGAGATTATCAAACTAGATTCAGTCTTGAATTGAATAGGTTGCAATAGTGATTGTAACGAGAAAGAAAAGTTTTTTGGGGGACCCTTTAGTAATAAAAAGTTTATTCTTTATATTTGACATATAGTAAACATAAAAAAACTTTATAAAATCATTTTGTTACAATATGAATTTCAAAAAGTAGTATTAGCGTTATAAGTTTTATAATAAATATAAAGCTAATTTTAGTTTCATATAAAGACAATGCTTTTTATATAAAAAATAGATTACTAAGATATGCAGGTATATTATAAGCAGCTAATGGATTTTAAGTAAAATGAACAAGCTATGATAAAAAGTGAGGGTCCCACAATTAATTGAGTGGTAATAATTTATTTAGTTAAACGAAGTTCTAGAGCAACCTAAATCAGGCCATAAGAACTTTAAAGGATAAACAAACTTTGAGAATAGGCATTTAGGAATTAAAACTTTTTAACCTTAGTTTGGCTCACTATTAAACTCTGAGTTACTTATTTAGACTCAATACTTCTATTAAGGTATATAAATAATTAAATAAGGACAAGAGGGATGGCTGAGATGGGTTTATTGATGGTAAAAAAACAAGGAACAGATGCTGCTAATCAGGTAGGTTAACTGACCTTTCCTGGTCAGAAGTTGCCATTGACTATCACATTACAAGCAATGGCAGGCTTACACGCCATTTAAATGTTAGTTGAATCTAGAATTGTCACATTTGACGTGTAATCTGGGTATAAAAGCCAATTTTGAGGCTCAAAAACATCCAAGTACAGGGCGTGAAATTTTAGAAATCCATTCAAGTTTATTAGTGAAAATCAAAATAATCTTCCACACCATTCTCATTTTATGGGGGCTCTTATGGCTCAATTTTTAGCCACAAGTGCAGAGTATATGGCTATATACAATAATGGTAGAGGAAGGCTCTGAGCTGGATAAGCTGGTTTCTAAGCATTTTTGTAGAAAAATAATGCCTTAAGAGAGGTTATATCATGTAGCTGCTGCTCTATAAATAGCAGTAGACTCAAAATTGACCATAAACTTTTTAAACATACTGCTTTCAAAATAGCGCTGAATAATATCCGCTATGATTCAGCGCACACCAGGCAGTCATTATAAGGATACCTTGGGCTGCAGTGTTTACCTGTAATTATAACCTTTAACATCCTCCAGATGGCTGAGCGTTAATTGGAGGTTAATGGTTTTTATTAAGACCTGTAACCAACTCCTTGAGATTATAGTTGGTGTTGTGACCCTCCTCTGCCAGATGTTAAGAATTTAGGACAAGAGGGTGGTACTGACAGTGCTTTTGGGGGGTGCTCATATGTGATTGCAAAATATTATGAAGTTTTGAATTTCACATTCAGCAAACCCTCTCCAAATCTGGTTCCATTCCTATAATGTCATAGCCATGGTCATTATCTAATTGTTTCAAGGTCCCACCTTATTGTATCCTCAGCTCATGACACATGTATGAATTATCAACACTCAACCTCACTACCCAGTTACATAGTCTCCAATAGTGGGGTTGATGATATTTAAAAATAGTCAAGGATTATGCAGCATTTAATCACTAAGGGATCATGACATACTTGGTTCTTATATCCCTTGGACTCAGACCCAGTTGACGCACCATGCATGCGTTGAGCAGCACATATGCAACTGCAACATCTGGATAAACGTTTTTTCCTGGATCCAGTGGGCATGTACCTCAAATCAGCATGCTCATATTCCCTTTGTTTTTTTTTTGTTTGAAAAGGACGTCCAGTTTAATTGGCGCTGAATGGCCTTATAGCATAGCAAAGTGTGGGTGAGCCATTTGTTTTATTTTCCAAGCATGGGTTCAGAAATAGAATGTGATCCACATACCAGAGCTTTGAGAGTATGAAGACATCAAGCGCCTGCATTTCCTTTGAGGTTCAATTGGGTATATTTCCAGTTGCCATCCAGGACGACATACTGTAGAGCAATGTTTGTTCCATCACCTCAATTGCTAGATATGATTTCATGAAGAGAGTACATAAATAAATAAACACCTGTGTGGGCGCCACGGAAGTCTTTCAAAAGGGGGATTTGAGGTTGCCCTATCTTAACAACTACCATCATGTCAATATTAATTTTAGCACTAGACGCCTGTGGATAAAGGAAAAGGAGTTCATCAATTCATTAAAGGTCACTTTTTAAGCTGACTCCATAGCTTTGTCATCTACAAATGCCTGATTCCAAATATGGGTTTGGTTGGGGTGGCTGATGCCCCGCAGCCTCACCTATGCTGCTGATAATAAGATGTAAATGGCAAAGTTAAATAAAATTGGGGACATGGGATCACCTTAGCGGAGGCTCTGTCTAATAGGAATTAAATTTTTCGTTATATCATTGGCTAGGATGACCTTTATACTAAGGCCTGTGTATAGCGTATCTATCCTGTGGTAAAGGTGGTGGAGATTTTTATGGCATTCATTGCCACCCACAGTAATGATCATGCTACTTGATCATAGGCCTTCTGCCTATCTAAAAAATTTGGGATAGCCTTTTAGATCTGCGCACATCCTGCAGGGCATTTTGGACCAAGCGGATACTTTCCCAGATAGATTACCCCTTGATGAGCCCATTTTGGAGTGTATTGATGGTATGTGGAGCATTATGCATCAGATGGCTCATGAGGATTTGAGTGAAAATTTATAATTAATGCTCAACAATACAATCAGGCGCCAGTTCCAAAGGTACTTTTGAGAGCCTTTTTTGTATAGTAATACAATTCAGGGTTCGTGGCCCCCCTGGGATTTGATATTTATGAGACAGGAAGTGGTTACATATTTGGTTAAGTTCCCATGCCACTTGTTCATATATTTTGCATTCACAATTTCTAATTGCATGTTTTCAGGTTCTGGGGGCTTATTTTTTAGTGTATCCTTAAACGCCCTTCTTACCTCCAAAACTGTGATCACAGCGATTAAATTATGCTAGTCAGAAGGAGAGAACCCCTGGAGCGCCAGCTTAGACAAGGCAAGTAGGGTTCTCTCACTTTTCTATTGGGCTCACAAGTATGGAAGGGTTGAATAAAACTGTTTGACTTCACATTTGTTTACACATAATTACTGGAAATAACGCCTTCATGGGTATCTACTTGACAGATCTTGACACAGGTCCAGATTTCTTTAAGGCTGTCTAGGTTCTCCTAGGTCATCGTCCCCAGCATGCTTTGGTGTTGGAAGGTTGCTTTATGCCATCATTCATTATCCTGCTTTTGAAAATTACATAATATTGTTTATGCTTTTCTATACTCTTAACCCCATAGTTCGCTGTCCCAATACTCTCAATTCTGGGCATCCAAGCATTCTTTTGCTGTTTTGCAGCAGCATGTTTTTGTAAGATTTGGTCTTCTCATACTTAACTTCATCGTTCATAAGATTTTTCTAATTCTTTTCAAGCTGAATAGGGAATCAATGCATGACTGCTGGTCTTTATATTCTAGTATTTAGTTAAACCCCTTTTAAGCAGTACGGCGATAGTCTGGGTTCCATAATATAGAAGGTTGATATCTGTCATTCCTGAGGTGGAGGGTGTTAGCCAGATAAATGGATACCTGAACTATCATGTGGTCGCTTTCTGCATTATTTGTACTTTACTATTAAAGGAGCCTGTATAAGGCCATGCTAGACCAGTACATAGTCGAGTTGATAGCTGCTTACTGGCTCACATTAGAATCATACTCCAACCATGGATGGTTTGTGGGGTCATCATACTCCATATCTATCATAAGAGATAACTACAATATCACAAAGTACATCAGCATATCATCTGCTCAACTAGAAATTCACCTGCGGGTCAGGAACTTGTCCCTACTTGCATTCATCCAACAATTCAGGTCATCTATTATAACTTTTGCAGTGTCAGTTTGTACTTCTGACGTGAATTTCCAGAAATTTCTGTCTTCCTGGTGTTGGGTGATGCATATACAGTAATCGCCTTGAGAGTTTTAACAGTTTACTTGCCATGGCCATGGCCACAAGGTTTCAGTTATCATGTGTCTCATCCACAAATTCCAAGTCAATGTTTTTGTTCAGCATAATAATTTTCACATGTTCTGAACAAAGCGCCTGGCACTTAAACTGTTGATACCATGGGTGATGTTTGGGGGTTTTTGTTTGAGGTTTGGACCATTTTCGCTAGATTATGCCTGAGTCTCAGATATTTATGTTGTCAAAATGGTTATTAGTTTTAAAGTGGTGCATTTTATTCAACTGTGTTTGTATGCTAGCCATCCCCTGCATTAGTGGTTGCATGATCATTTAAGCCCGCCTGACCCATGGTTATGAGTATTGTAGGAATCCAACCTGTTTGTGCTCGCTTGTGCTTATGCCACTGGATCCCACAAAGTTTTAACAGAATTCCTAAATAAGCACTACTAAAAAATTTGTTTTATATGTGTTTTTATCTGCAGCATGGGGTAAGAAAGGAAAGCTGATTCCCTCAATATCTGAATGATCCGTAATTAACTTTATCAAAGGTTGGAGGGAGTTTTATAGTAAATTTGGAACAGCTTGTTACTGTACTAGTTAGAAAATATGAAAAAGAAGCCAATAGAAGCTCAAAATACTCACTTTGCCTGTGCTGTATGACAGATGGGGAACTAACATCTAGAATTATATAACTATGCAGTAAAACTTAAATGAGCATCAGCTAATCCCCATCAGAGAAAATTATTTTCTCAGGGGACCCCCGCCACGCCTATAAAAGGGGTGGTTCCCACATATGTGTGTAAAGGGACATTTTTGTGCCTGGGGAGTTCTATTTGATGGACGCCCCAGGGTCCACTGCAAGGTCAGAGAAATATGACTGCTCAATTTTATGGTTGTTCCCTAGTATTATTTGAAAATTGAATTACCCCAAATTGTGTGGTTCCACAGAGATATAACCATGTTCTTTTGGTCAATGAAATCGTTATTGTTATTTAAATCACTCTTAGGTTCATTTTAAACTTATAAAAGGCCAACATTTCCCCATTTCGGCTGGTTTTAACCCAAGACAATCTTCCTGTTCAGCTGAGAGGGCAAATGTCCAACATCAACCCTCAAGAATTTTGGGGGAGAATACAAGCATAAGGAAGTAGCCATGAACTCTGTTGATGGTGGTTCATGTAGCTAAAGATCTTATAGAGTATTCATTGCCTCTTTTGTAGATAATGGTGAAGGGATCATCCCAGATTGATCCAGGCTTACCACTTCGAGAAGTGATGCAATTATGCTATTATCATACCATGTCGGACACTTGGAATGTAGTTAGGGGGTTCTGAGCTCATTAACCGCCTGCCCTTCTTTAGTCACCGTTTTTGCTAAATTAGTCATAGCCTCAAATTGGAGTTGGATGATGCATTGAGCCAATCTCTCATAACTTTCTTGTATTTCAGAACTCTAGAGAGACACGTTTTTAATTAATTGAGCAGTTATCCTTGTTCTCGCCCATACAAGAAATGGAAAGAAAACATATTCCATATTTGGTGATAACTAATCCAGTAGGTCATAAATGCACTGGGTAAGAATTAATCCGATTGAAGTGGATCAGAAGAAGCCATTTTTCATAGGAAGTATACCAAGGTACCATTTGCTCTCTACAGTTCCGTTGGTAGAGGGATTCTATGGAACCAAGAAAAGTTGCTTTGTTCCCAAAGATGTGGCCAGGATTTAAACTACTATGGAGGTTAAGTTTTTTTCATTGTCACAGAATAGTACTTGAGGACTTCCATGTTGAAAGAAAATGTTTTTATTTTAGAAAAGGTGACGGTGACCTTGGCCTTTTGAGCAGGAAGAGCCAAGGCTTCCACCCACTTAGTGAAATGTTCAATATCTACTAGTATAAATTTTTTTCCACTAGTAGTCTGAGGAAGGGGACCTACTACATCCAAACTGATGGTTTGCATCGGTTGTTGGGGGTAGTAAGTTGATACTGGGATCTTATCTTGAAACCAGATTTCTTCTTACATGTAAGGCAAACTTCCAAGATATCAACAATTGCTTCCGTCATTTCATCCCATTAGTACCGACCTTAATCCACTCTTAAGTTTTCCTTGCCAGTCCATGACCTAGGGTGGAGTGAGCTTCTAGGATAGCAGGTTAATGTTTCTGAGGGCCGAAGGTAAGGCAGTCATTTAACCTCCACATGCTTATACAACTTCCCGCTCTATACTTTAGTGTTATGGGAGTGTCAGGCTAACATCTTCTGGACGGTCTCATCCTCATCCTCCCATTAATTTGGGGTCATTAAGAGGCCATGTAACCTCTCCGCCTCACTGTTATCCAAGTGAAGGTATAGCAGCTAAGTCAAAACATCAACATTCATGTGACGGGTCCCAGCACAGTGTTCAATTTTCATATTATAAGGCTGGAGCTTTAGAGCCCAGCGAGCTAACCGCCAGAAGGATCTTTCATGTGCTTTAACCAATTTAGGGATGAGTAAACAGTAACCACAGTGAAGGTGGTTCCATATAGGAAAGGGCGGTAGTGCTTTACATCTAACATAACAGTAAAGACTCTTTCTCTGTTAAACTGTAGTTGCGTTCCACATTTGACAGCATCTTACTAAAATAGGATAAAGGATTATCTGCACCTTTTTTATCCAATTAAGCTAAGATGGCCCCAATGGCATTGTCCGAGGCGTCAGTGTCTAAGATGAAGGGTTTATTATAATCTTTGTGCAGTAGAATAGGGAGTTGTTGCAGCAGTTTCTTCAGCGTCTCAAAAGCGGCCTTCTGTTCCGCACCCCACTAAAAAGGAGTGTTTTTGGTCAATAGGCGGACATGAGGCTCGCATAGCTGGGCAAACTTAGGGATTAACTGAATATAATATCCTATCATCCCTAGGGATACCTGAATATCCCTTGAATTTTTAGGGTGAGGCATCTTTGAGATAGCTTTAACCTTAGCTTGGGTTGGTTGAATTCCTTTTTGAGAAATGGAATGGCCAAGAAAATCCAGCTTTATTTGAAAGAAAGTTCATTTGGAGGGCTTTAACTTGAAATCTTTTTTATGTAGCAGTTGAAACTCCTCCTTCAGGTGATCAAGATGTTTTTTAAAAAGTTTTTGAAAATACTGTGATGTCATCGAGGGTAGGCAATGACACAGCCTAACTTTAAGTCTGGCATATTATGATCCATCGCACGCTGGAAAGTTAAAGGTTTGTTGCACAACCCTTGAGGTAGTCAACTTTGTTGGAAGAGACCCTCTCTACAAATGAGAGCAAATTTCTCCTGACTTTGGGGGAAAGACCGTTTGCAAATAGCCACTAAGTAAGTCCATGGTGGAAAAGAAGTTAGAGCCAGAGATTTGGGCCAGGGTATCATTAATGCTAAGGATCTGATAGCTATCCATTTTCGTGAGATTATACAACTTGAAGTAGTCCATGACTATCTGATGACCTCCATTTTTCTTTTTTATTAGCAAGAGAGGGGAAGACCAGGGCCATGTGAAGGAACTAGCAACCCTGCGTCTAGTAACTGCTGAAGCTCTGTCCTCAATTGCTGTTCTTCCACCTTTGATTGTGGTAAGGTTTTGTCCAAATGAGATGGGCGTCACCCACATCAATGGAGTGGCACCAGCCCTTCATTTGGCTAACGTCATTATCTGATATGAAAATACTCTGCGATATTCACCAAGTTGAGTGTGAACTTTTCCAGCTCATCAGGAGTCAGGTTGTCCGAGATATTGACGTTTTGTGAGGTACATACCAGGTTGTCCATTGGCAGGCCCATATCCATCATAGAGCCAATGGAGTGAATTTGTTTAATGTCCTCCACAGGGACTAACAAGCCTCCACCAATCTCCTCATGTGATTTTTTACAACTATTATCTTTGAGTTAAGGTTTACCAATAGCAAATTTTGAGCCCCTGATAAGCTGGGTTAAGAACGCCAGGCAATAAATGAGGCTCAGAGTTACTGACTCCCTCAATACTTATGAGGTGCAACAAACAGTGGTTTAATTTTTTCAGCGTGATTTTAGTGTCAACCAATCGTTGTTCACCAGCCTTAATCAAGACCACGTCTGCAGCATAGAAAGTGATTCCTTCCTTAGCATCCACTGAGTCAGGCAATTTCTTTGTGTTGCACCCAGAAGTTAAAATAAGGCAAAAATATAATTGTGAAGGGCTATTTGACCAGGAAAGTGTATTCATGCTTGCTGGGTTATTTATTTGATAAGACTAACAGAACTTCATAGTTGTGTAACGAGAGGAAACCTTGCTTCATGTTGATTATTCCCTTGTACGCAATTATAAATTGAGTGCTGATGAGCATATCATACGCGTTATTATACAAAGCCACAGCAGGGGTTGATTAAATAAGCTTCTCAATTTGAATGGGAAGAGAAAAGTATGCCCTGATCACACGGATATTATTGGGGCCTGTGGTTCCAAACTCTTGTGTATACTCAAAGCAGGCGCTAGCTTTATAATCTTGATAAGCTTAGTGGAGATCACGTTAACTGGGGAGCCAGTGCTCAGGATGGATAGTATTTGGACTTTTTGAATGACCAATTCAACCTTGGTGAGTGTTCCCCTAAATTTAGAGGACAAAGCCAAACCCTCCTTGAGCCAGAAAGTAGAGTTTAATTTATGAGAAGTCTCAGGGTATTTATCTATGATGGATTTCATGGTATGGACCCGGTGAAGGGTCAAATCAACCCAGCCAATGAACTCATCATTAACGCTGGCAGTACCAAAAACTTTTGGACACCCTAATACTTGTTTGAGGTAGTTTTACTCAGGTATGCTGGTTTCATCTACTCCTTCAGCGTCCAACTAATCAGAGACTTCCACTTCTGTGGGAGCTCCCAATAAATATTAGCCTACATCATCACCCCCTCAGATTCATCCACAAGGGTACTCTTTACAACTGGCAAATCTGCTATTGATGTAAGGAAGACGGCTACAGAAGATTTGATAGCCTTTGGGCGCGCCTTCACCAGCATAGCTGGAGGGGAAGAAACATCAGCTTTGGTAGGCTTGTGCGGGAGCATGGTATTAGCTACCTTATATGGCTCTGAATTATAGGAGAGAGTGATATCAGTTGGGAGTTGCACTGAGGAAGCAGGTTTCACTGGGGTAGGTACAGGTGTGCTCATCCCCATCTGTTCTACAGGCGGAAGCTCCTCAATGATTATAATTGAAGGTTCCACCTCAACTTCATTTATTGTCACACAGGAATGAAAATCAGCAACGTCTAACAGAGCCTCCTCTATGTCGCAGATGTTTTTGAAGTAACGTTTTACTGAAATGATATGCTTGGCGAGAGAGGGTTGAAAAGCTAGCTCAGTTTGTATGGCAGAGATAGCATCATCCAGGGTTAGCATGTTAAACTTTGACAACCTTTGTGCAGCGAGGAAAACGTCTAGCAAAAGCAGAAGGTGTTTCATCCTCATAATGCTTGAGCGCATAAAGGCCTGTTTATCCCTGTTAAGACTCTGCCGTGAACCAAATTAAGCTAGGATAGCCTCTTTCACCTCTTCCCAGGTATGGATATTGTCCAGGTATAAAACTATCATTTTTTGTGCTAAACGACTCAATCATGGGAGGATGTGTTTGGTTTTTTGCTTGTCTGATGAGTCTTGAATTACAGATTCATAGACATATAAGAACAAAACTATGTTTCCTTCACCGAGGGGTGAACTTTTCCTTAAAGGGAGTTTGTAAAGGAGATGCTCAAGCTCCTTAGGGCGAGAAAAGTGCTAACTAGTTACTTTTCAAGAGCAACGATTTTTGGTTTACAGGGATTCCATGTAGTGAGCACCATTTTGTAGGAATTCAGCCTGTTTGTACTCACTGGTACTTGCACCGCTGGTTTCCAAAAAGGTTTTAATAAAATTTTAGAAAATAAGTACTACTATAAAACTTAGGTTTTATGTGTTTTATTATCAGCGTTGGGTAATAATAGAAATAGATTCTTTTGATACCTGACTAATCCATGTAGAGCTGTATTAAAAGTCAGAGGGAGTTCAATAGTAAATTAAGAACAGCTTGTTACCATAAAAATTAGGAAATATGAAAAAGGTAGCCTATTGAAACTTGGCATACTCACTTCGCCTGGGCTGATGACAGATGGGGAATTATTAGCTGGCATTATGTACCCATGCGATAATACTTTAATTTGCTTCAGTCAATCCTCATCAGAGGATTTATTTTCTCATGGGGACCCCGCCACGCCTCTAAAATGGATGATCCCTGCATAATTACATGAAGGGACCTGAATGTGGCTGAGGGAGTTTCATTTGATGGATGCCCCAGGGTCTGCAGCATGGTTGGAAAAATCCAATTGCTCTTTTTTATGGTTATTGCCCTAGTATTATTTAAAATTGGGTTAACCTGTTTTGCGGGGTTTCACCAAGAATTGACCAAGTTCTTTTTGTCAATAAAATCGTTATTGTTATTTAAAATCGCTCTTAGGTTAATTGTAAACTCATAAATGGCCAACATTTCCACATTTCAGCTAGTTTTAACCCAAGAAATTCTTCCTTTGCAGCTGAGAGGGCAAATGTCTGACAAGTTATATTTGTGTTATGCTTCAAACTTGGATGGAAGTTAATTTTCTAATAACAGGCATTAAAATTAGGTTGATGGTTTGTAGTGGACGGTTGGTGAAGTTTGTCAGGACTAAAACTTTGCTACCTGGCATGGAGTGCACTTGATACTCCGTCACCAACCCATCTCTTTGTCTAATAAAAGGGGAGACAGTTTCAGCACAACATGGGGATGCTGTTTCAGAGAGGGAGGTCGTGTGTCAGAATTAGCTTTTATCCCTGACAAGCCTTTAAGATTAGCTGTGATAGCCAACTGCCCATGTGAGTTTGAAATAATTTGAATGCATCAGGGCTTTTGCTGTTTTTTAGCCACCTTATTGGTTGGTTTTAAAGTGGGGGTTATTCTTCTGGGGACTGATAGATATGAGCCCTTTTCCTGATGACATATTATAGATTTTTTGGCCCCACTCTATGATAATTAGCTTCTTTTTCTTCGCCCATCCTCCTTGGTGGGATGGAAGTTATGTGACGCTGAATAAGTTTCCTCCTCCATCCTGTATGACTCTGGGTTTGGATATATAAATGGCTCATTGTCAGCCTCAGGGCACTTTATCCTCTCGTAATCCCACACTTCTTGATAGATAACATCCAGCTCCTGTTGCTGGAGTTGCATATCCATGTCCTCCAATGAGTTTCATGGGGTACATTTTCTTGGCTTTGGGGCGAAGGAAGACTCTAGACCCAAGTTTAATGATCTCATTGATAGGGTCATACTGTAATTTGGATAAATCTGTCTTTCATTTATTGGCCTGTTGCCAACATGTGTCACATCTGGTAACAAAAGAGACATACCTGCTTTGAGTTCTCTACTTCATCATAGATCACCCTCTGAAGGCCTGGAATATGTAAACTGGGGAAGAATTATTTTGCTTGTCTTCATCCAGGGAAAAGACTCATGAAGAGCTTCCACTGTATGGTGTTAAAAATTGGATGTTTGACAATCAATAAAGATACCTTAGTGAAAAACAATTTATGATTAACTATTAATAATCTCCAGCTAAACTTTTCAGAATTTATTGGATTATATTTGTCTCAACTTCCTACCCCCAGCCAAATAGCGAGGATTTAGTTACTATGTATACGCTGGACCCCTGGCAGATTAGGTGAACTGAATAAAAGTCCTCCGGTGCTCTACTTTAAATTTTTGTGCTACCACCTAAGAGAAACTACACCCTTCTATAGACTTGAAAGGGGCTTTGGGGATAAAAATGTACTATCCACAAATCACCCCCTAAAACATCAGGTAGTTAGCTGAGATGAATTATTTAAGAAGTTTGATTTAAATGAAAATAACAAATCATTTTCAAATGGATCTGCCACACTTTCTGTCAACCAATCGCCCCAAAAAAGTCAAGTTTAGGTGAAGAGAATTTTAAGTGTTCTGATAGGCTACATCTTCATTTACCTAAATTGAGCTATCCTCTGAATAACCTGATTTCTTTCCATAACTCACTACTATCCCTTGAGTAGCATAAATACTAGGAGGTAAAAAAAATTTTCTCTCTCGTTGCAATCACTTTTGCAACTTATTCAATTCAAGTCTGATTCTAGTTTGATAATCTCACAGAGGAGATTAGTCTGCGCCCATGTCAGGGAGCAGTTGGGCAAGTAAGGTAAGAGGAGCAGGTGGTAGGCCCACTGCCTCAAACGTTTAAAACGCCCAGGAGAAACTGGCGGAATAGAAAAAAATTTAAAAAAACTGGCGGTCACTATTTCCCCAGAAATCCTCACTTGGCAAGCGCGATGCAACCAGTACATAAACACGCTGCACTCCCAACCACTCTTGTTGGTGGAATATGGAGTCCGTGTGTTTCTGGACATCCAACAAACAGCTCTATGAAAATTTTGTGGGGATGTGCACACTTTTTCCTGACTGCGGTGTACATCACACCTCACTCCATATCGCATGGTTGGCTGGACCTCAGTTTCAAAAACAAGGAGGCAGCAGATGAAGCTGCTGCAGTGCGCATAGTGATTGACCTCCCTGAAGGGCAACAGGTCGTCAAAACCAAATGCACCATATGGACATAATCCAACCAAATTTTCCTCACATTTGACTTTTTGCCTACTACGGTAAAACGTGCCATTTTGGAGCAACACCTGAAAGATGGTCTCACCATTTATGGCAAAATACAATCTTTTGAGATGCAACGCTTAATACTGATGCCACACCTGTGCACCGGTAAAGCCATCGCAGTTCTGACCCCAACCAAGGAGATTGCAAAGGACCTAACCCAGATCCTGCACTCCACATATATCAATATTGAAGGATATACCACCCACCCTTTCCGGGTAACTGTGGACAGCGCGCCCCCCAACTGCACCCACTGTGACATGTTAGGCCATAAGGCACATGCATGCCCCACCAAGGAGGGCATCACATTCCAAGAGCACCCCTCAGCAGCCATGGTCAGTGGAGAGGCGCACTACGAACCAACTGCAAGCACCAAAGAGGCTTTCCTGTGGGGAGCACAAGGCTGCTACCTACTGGTAAAACCTATTTTCCCTGCAAGAGTGGAAAGAGGCCAAGCAGGCCCGCAGGGCTGCAGCCAAAGAAGAGGCCAAAATCACCACTATTGTCCCACACTCCCAACACCAGGAGGACATTGAAACCTTCACGGTGGAAGCAACTCAAGAATCCATCAACCAATCAAGTTGGGAAGCCCATGCCAATTGGGCCACCCAATCTGAGGATCAATGGGAAACTCAATTTCACCCAATCTTTACAACCAAGCTCTGGTCAAGACTGACTTGGTTTCCAACCTACCTGAAAATTGTTTTAACCTGCTTGATGGTGCTACTATCATCCGCACCACAAAAAATTTGTTTGACATTGGGGAAACAAAAAGTGAAGGCAAAAGCCAACGCGAACCTATCTGCTAAAATCAACAAAACTACCATTAGCGTTGCTGCAAACACCCATGCTGCCATGAAGGCCTGTGGGAATCTAGAGGAGGTTAGTGGGACCAGGTGCCACCCCCTCACACCTAAGGTGCAAAGGGGGAAACCTTCACTTTAGGGACATTGAATATCGCCGGACTCTAGGCCTCACCATCCCAGGCTAGGAAACTGAGTTTTTACAAAAACATTTACCCATGGATATCCTGGCCATCCAGGAGTCCCACTGTCTGCGAGGTTCCAAGGATGCTTGGAAAACCATGCTCCTCCCATCCCTATCCTTTTGGTCAGAGCACTGTGGGGTGCTAGTTCAGAAAAACAATTTTTTCAAATTTTTATCATCAGAATCCTTCCTCAATGGCCGAGTTCTTGTTGTCACTTTCTCGTGGGCTGATGTAGCGCATGCAATCATCAACATCTATGCCCCAAACAGTGAACACAAGCGTCGGGAATTTTTCTCATCAGTCTAATCCCTCCCACTACCCCCAGACCCTTTCATAGTTGGCGACAGTAACTGTTGGCTAAACACACCAATGGACTGGTGGCCTTCCTCACCCCACGCCCCCCAGGGTCATGTAGAACTGCGCGTTCTAGAGGCCACCCTCAGGTTAATGGATGCGCTGCCATGACATGCCCCGCTGCTCAAAAACATGATGCGCCCCCACATCCACAATGGCCAATTAAGGTCCATGACCCGCATAGACATTATCCTTACACCGGCAAAATTCCAACCCCTACATTTCCCACTTCAAAACAACAAAAATTGAATTCTCCAACCACCTGCTGGTCTCAATAACCTACCACCTACCTATCACAGTGGCTAAGGCCCCACAATGGTGCAAACTCCACCCTCCCAAACTTGCATCGCCAGGATTTTCCACATGGGTGGAATCAGCAACTTTGGCACAAGAGTTTGTTGCACCATTTTGCGCGGACCCCATTTCCACATGGGCAACTTTCAAAGATGATACCATCTGCAACTCAAACCACCTCTCCACCCAATGCTCACGAGCCACATTGGCCATCATCTCGCGCGCTCTGGCAGAGTTGCACACATGGAGTCCAACATCTCAGCCACAGGATACAGCCTTGCATGGGGCTGGAAGTGGGCAGAGGCAGCCTCCCACCTCAACGCTTAAAAAGGCAACACAAACATTGGTTTGTGTTCAGTACAGGGCCAAATGCATTACAGAGGGTGACAAGTGCACCGCTTATTTTTTAAAAAAATTTCGCATCACGCCAGAGCATGGCCTGCACACAGGTGCAAAGATCGGATGATTTCATCACGGATATGCCAGCTGAAGTGGCAATCGAAACACAAAAATATTACTCCAAGTTTTACCAATCTGATCCAATTCAGCTGGTTGAAGTGGCGGAATTTCTTGACCGAATCCACATCTACACCATTTCCTGATACCCAGAAAAAATGAATTTGATTACTCTGAACAAATTATGGACAGCCATCCATGGTGCACTAAACCGGAAATGCCCAGGTCCAGATGGCATTCCATATGAGTTCTATAAAAAGTACTTCATTTATATATCCCCACTAAAGCTTGCCTCACTTAACCAGAGCCTTCTGGAAACGCGCCTCCTACCAGGAGGACATGAGGCCTTTACTGTCACACTCTTCAAGAAAGGGGATAAGCTAGACTTAGCCAACTGGCGCCCCATTTCTTTAAATTACACAGATACAAAAATTTTAAAAAAATCATGGCAAACCGTTTAGGGATTGTAGCATCTGCCACCATCTCCCCAGAACAATATGGTTTCATCCTCAGAAGGTCAATTTGGGACAACGTGCACTCTGTGGTAAATGCATGCCAGTCCACAGCCTCCGGGGCTTTTATATTCTTGGACCAAAAGAAGGCCTATGTTAGAGTAAACTGGGAATACCTCAGGGCCTGACTCCATCAATTCCGCTTATCCCCTCGCTTCATCAACTGGGTGATGCTGCTCACGGAATCTGCAACAATGGCAGTACGTGGCCCTGGCTTCCTAATGGAAGTAGTACGCTCTCAAAGGGGCTTGTGACAAGGGGACCCCCTTAGCCCACTCTTATATAACTTCAGCCTTGACCCACTACTTCAAAACGTGAATGCCCACCTCACTGGGGTCCATGTACCAGGCCAAGCCTTAGTCAAGATGATGGCGTTTGCAGATGATTGTATGTTGGGGTGTCTAATAATCAAGATGCACGCGCGCTTGAAGCTCTCATCCAGGAGTATTCCTGGGTAAGTAACACTGCACTGAACGCTTCCAAAACTGAAATCATCCTCCTTGGTCGGTATCAAACCTGCTGGGCCCCAGCAACCAGTGCCCAGCCCGGCCCATCTGCTCGCACACGTGCTCGCCCTACCAGCTCACCCCACACCGCCCCACTGGTGCTCCCTTTCGTGCCACGCCCTACCATAGGGCTGGTCCGCAATCTGGGCGTGTGGGTGGAGGTAGGCGGGTACGCATCAGCAGTAATGGAGAGTCATATTCTAGACAACGTGACAAAGCGCATCGCCTCCTTCAGAGCCCACCCTACTTCCCTTACTGGCAGGGTTGTTTTAGCAACTCTATGCTCCTCTCCAAAGTCTGATTTGGAGCCCACGCCATCCCCTTCTCCCCAAGAGTCTTCAAATCCTTGTATGCCCTGCTGCAAGGATGGATTTGGTCAGGCCGCCCACCACCAGTATGGCTAGAGGTCATGTTTGGCCCTCATCATCATGGTGGCATGGGCCTGCTTGACTTCAAAACCCACTCTGCAAAGATCCTGGGCATCTAGATTGCAGCCGTCACCGCCCCTACGCTCCCCTCCCAACACTGATCCCGCGTGGCCCACTCTATTTTCTCCCACGCCTTGGGCCTCAACAATCCATCGAACCCTCACTCCCTAATGAAATACATGGCTTTACACCCATCGGCCACAGGTCCTCATGGGACTAAAACCCACTACATACGAATCCTCCTCTCCATGCGGAGCACTGAGTGGAGAATTTGTATTAGCAGACACACAGCCCAGAGAGGCCGCCCCTCTCCTCAGTTCACACAAGAGGTACAGGGGCTACCCATCCAAGATGGTGTGATCCCCACACAGCCCTATGTCCTATCCAGGGTGGACTACCTGGACATTTTGGACATCCCTTACTCCATTGAGACCCAAAAACTACTTGGAAATATGCACACCATCCTCTGTTTCAGCCTCAAGTCCGCTCCCATGTGTGGAGCTGCCTGAGGCAAGTGTATCGTACAGCTGAGCTCTCTAACACTTTACACTCATCCTGTGTCGTGTGTGGCCAGTATGGAACGTTGTTCCACCGCCTGGAGAAGTGTCCTACCTCTAAAGTGATATGGCGCGAAGTTCAACGTCTGCTGGGCCAGGATCAAACGCATCCCTTCAATCTGTCAAGAGATATGTTTGCTCTATCAATGGCCTCCTCCCTTCCACCCTCCCTCCATGCTCTGGTGGTTGCAATAGCCATGTGGACTATCCACACGATTGTCTTGGATGATATCGCAGGCTCCACTCCCACCCTCCCAGAAGCTGTCCACAGATTCAGTTCTCATTTGGTGGACCACTTTCAGGCGTGGAGTTTGGATACCTCCCACCGCGTCGCCAATAGCTGGTCTCCTCCTGGTTCCCAGTTTGTTTCATCAAATCAGACCCTTTCCTCCACACGTGTTTAATTCTGGCTACGGCCCCTTCACACGTTCCCTCCCCTTTCTCCATAAGTGGCGTTCTCGCTGGCACCAAGAGATAGCATCGCTTCTCTAGGGTGCCTTCCCTGTTACTAAGTTTTGTCTCTTTTGGGTCAAATTCAGAAGTGTCCATCCCATGGTCGGCCTTCCTCGCAATAAATTTAAAATAAATACTAGGAGGTGATAAACTAATAGGGGATCGCTTCTATCCCAATTTTGGTACTAATAAAATTATTATATTTTAAAGCTACTTGTGGTTATTTTCCCTTAAAATCTTTAACAGCGGTTAAGAGTCATAATATTCTAGCAACCACTATATTGTTGAAATCCTGTCAAAAGCACCTGTGAGCACCAAAGTGTCAGGATTCCAACAGGGTGTACTCACTACATGGGAACCTGTACACACAAAGCTTTAACAAATATGGAGATCGTTCAAGTGAGTAACTCTTCTACCTCCATGCTGAAAATGAACTAAGGATAGTTGCAATAGAACAGCAAATAACCAACGCGTTGTCACGTCTTAGAAACATGTACAGCGTCCCTCTCAAGACCCTCATAGGGCCGCTTCTGTCAATATACTCCCCTATAGTGTCAAGTTTGTTCCAAGTAAGGATAGCATCACCTCATTTCTTTTTATCTACAAAACTGTCTTGGAAGGGATACCAATTGTCAGAAACTAAAGCATGTCCTCTCTTTTCTAAGTCTTATAGCCCATAGCAATGGTTCCTCAGATGGGTACTCATAATACCTGGGCGGAGGTGAAGGAAGCACTTGTTGAGGAATTTGGCTCTTATTATAGTTTAATTTGGAAAAAGCTTTTCTTTATATGTCTTAGAATGCAAAAGGGAGAATCAGTCGCCACCTTTGTTGACCAGTTCTATAACAATCCAGTCACTGTTACTTGCAAAAATGTTACCTCTTGACAACACCATTTCTGTTATTCTAATTGGCTTGGTATTTTACCCTTACTTAGCTAGGCATATTATCTAAGTAAAACGTCACAAGCAAAATGTTAGCAATATAAAAGAGGATTTGTTAGATGTTGCAGATTTCCATAACGTTAAGATTATCCAAGAAGTTATGTTTAAAGCTTAAGTTTTAGCGATTGAGGATCTCCCAACCGTATTCAGAAGAAGGAGTCCACGCTGACCCTATGGCCCCTTCTGTGCCTGTTACCATTTTTAAACCTGCTTCTGCAGTGCAACTCAAATCAGAAACCACTCTGACTTGGAGTTGGTCAGAGTTCATTAACAGTGACAGGAAATCATACCCTTATTTCACCTGCACTAGATGTTTGCCCTTATATTCCGTTGATGCTTTGCCTTGCCCAATGCCCTCCACTGAGAGGGTTTCCGCAGTAGTTCAACTACCACGCTCCTTCAAGATGCAGTCTATAGCGCCCTGGCATCTTCTCTGCACATCTTCACATTATAACTTGCCCCCAAGGTGCAGCCAAAACTCTCCAAGCTAAAACCGCCAAAGAGCTAAAAACAAAGGACATTAATTCTGAAACGCCCTCTACCATGGCGAAGATGGTAGTTAGCACCCAAGGTCACCCACTGCAGCAAGAAAGGACCAGTTTACAAGGTGTCTATTATGAATAAAACAGATGAACCTGACGTTCTTGACTTTCCCTTCCCCTATAGTACGTCTGATGTGCGTAGGCAATCCACTGATGATGAATCTGAAGGGGTTACAAAGATGTTTGACTTCATGTCCTATGAGCCACAGTTGAAGTAGGGATACCAGGTCGGCTGAACCCTGAAGAGGTAAATAGAGCTATATTACTTGATAACTCATATATTTTCCAAGTTCCAGGGTGCCCTGAGGCTATAAGAATTACTAGTGATGCTGATCAGTTTACCGCTTTGCTGTTTCATCCTATTCAGCATGTTCTTACCCTGAAATTCATTAAAAATATATCCAGTGACTTCTTAAAAGCTCACCATTACTTTTAGTCTTAAGGTGGTGTTAGCTATTCCCCCTACCTTTTGGGGAACTCTAACCAAGGTAGATATTGTCATCAACAGGGTATGGTTCCTGACTATTCTTGACACTGCTTCCCAATCCATGTGATCTCATACTTTTATCAAGAAGATTAAGTAGGCTCCTGACCTAGAATACTCCCAGGAGTATGGAACTGTGGGTCTCAACAGTCCCCGCTCTATCTGAGCTACTCCTCTTTACCTCTCAGAATTGGAAAAGCTTATCCTGTCAGCATCGGCTGTGTCCTTAAACAACAATAACATGATATGCTTACAGGCACTCAATTTATCCCTGAATATGACGAAATTATAAACCTGAAACAGGTTTCTCTCTCCATGATAAGCTATGAGGTTCATCTGGTTCTAACTAATAAAGAACCCAAAAAAGAAATACTCCTACTTGATTTAGTACCCATCTTCTGCATTATCGCTGCACTATACAACATCTGGGTAAAATACAAAGCGATTGTTTGATTTAATGGGCGACTTAGAAAGCAATACTTTTTATTCATCTAATGAGATAGTAATTAATTCTGGCGAACAACATGCGATTGACACTAAATATTACCTTAAAAATCCCTCAGAAATACTTATTCCACCTAACAAGGATCGATGGAGTCAGTCCTCTAGATCTTCAAGTAATGCCTGGCATAGTAGATCCTGTCTATTAGCGACCTAATCTCTGTTGGGCATCATACCAATAATGATTCTATAGTGAAAAGGCATCAAGAGATAGTAAAAGGTCCTTTTTATTCCCATTAAGGATATTGAAAAAGTCCACAGCCTTGTGTCTATATTAAAGATGGTCCTACCTACTGACAAACTTTTATGTACTCTGCACAACTTTCAAAATTACGATGAACTAACATTAGATAGGCTGGATAAGTTTACTATTTATTAAATAGCTACAGTAATTTTTCTCTATATCTGATACTAATTATGGCACATGAAGCATTGGGGCCACAAAATTGATGTTGGTGATGCCAGTCCTATCTAATCTAAATTTTATCATAAATCAAAGGACAAAAAGCAACAATTGAGAATGGAGCTCAAGCTGTTACTAGACTATGGATTACTATTAACTTCCAAAAGCCCAAGGTCATCTTCTCTCTTGTCTAAAAAACGGAGGTGGTTGGGTAGTTATAACTACCAAAACCTAAAAACCTCAAAAATTATGATAATTACCCTATCCTACGCATTGATGACCCCCTAGCCCAACTCTCTGGTTTCAACCTTTTTTCCGCTATAGACTTGGCCAGCGGTTATTGGCAAATGGACCTTTCCACCGAAGATCAGGCGAAATGTGCTCTCATTTGCAGTGAGTGTCTCTTTCAACCCACTCAGATACCTCAGGGGTTGTGAAGTAGCCTTCTCCTTCCAGCAAGCAATGGACCAAAATTTAAAAAGATTTTCAGCTAATCTGTGTGACTGTCTATCTTGATGATATCACCGTCCTTTCTAGAATGTTCAAGGAGCATCTCACTCATCTAAAAGAAGTATTTCAATGATTTTGGGAGTGAAAATCATATTAACACCATCAAAAAGCACTTTCTCCAAAAAGAGACTAGATTCTATTGGACATTTCATCTCATAGGAGTGAATTTAACCCTTAAAAGATAAGGTGGAAGCAATATTAAAAATATCCCCTCCATAGAACCTATGAGATATTCATGTGTTTATGGGTATTATGAGGGTATTACCATCAATTCCTCCCTGAGTTCGCTAAGCTCAGTGAGACCACTATGTCACTTGGCTAAAAAACTCCTTTTTGTTAGGATGCTGAACAAAAGGCCGCGTTTGAGACGCTAAAACAGTTGATACAACAACGTCCTATCCTAAATCAAATGAACTATGGTAAACCCTTCATTTTATTCACTGACGCCTCTGATTATGCTTTAGGAGCCATCCTGGCTCAACTGCTTGAAAATAATGTAGATCATCCTTAGGTCATACGTCAGCAAGATGCTTTCATAATCTGAACGCAACTACAGCGTCACAGAAAAGGAGTGCCTTGCTGTCATTATTGTAAAACACTGCTGCCCCTTTTTGTATAAACCACCTTCACAGTGGTTACTGACACTCCTCTTTAAATGGGTACAAAATATGAAGGATCCCACTGGATGGTTGGCTAGTGGGGCCTTAAAGTTTCAACAATATGATATGAAGATTGAGCACCGAGCTGTGACTCACCACCTGAATTTTGATGGGTTGTCTTGGCTGCCTGTCCTTCACTTAGATAATAATGAAGCGGAGAGAATACATGACTTCCTTGTGACCCCTGATGCTGGGCATGATGAGGGTGAAACTTTGAAAAAACTTTAGTGAGACGCTCCTGCAACACCAAGGTGGAGATCAGGAAGCTATATAAAAATAGTAACAAAATGGTTTTCCTTTCTTTTAGCCTTCCGAGCAAGTACCTATGATCATAGAGACCCACTCTAACCTGAGGCATGGCAGAGTGAAAAAGCCGTATGAGTGTGGTTAAGAATGGTATTACTAAGAGGTAATCAAGGCCTATTTTTGAAGTTTTAGATGCCTGACTAGCCTATAAAAAGCAATTTAGCTTCAATACCAAATATCAAAACTGATTAAACGCCTCAACAGCCATTCCACGCAATCAGTCTAGATGTGGTTACTACCTTACCATAGACCACCATTGGGAATTTATAAATTTTAATAGAAGCTGATTGCAGTATAAAACGGTATAAAGCTGTGGCTTCCCATCCTAAGCTTTCAAAGCTACAGCAACTTTCCTCCATCGGTATATTTTCACTTACCATGGTTGCCCCCAGCCATTACTCTATGCCAACGGTAAAAGTTCCACCTCAAGAGTGGTTAAGATCCTGGCTACCTCCATGGGAGAGCAACAACTCTTTTATGCCCCCTATAACCCTTATATGAATGATACCGTGTAAAGATCAAATGAAACCTTGATATCAATTTGGGAAAATTTTCTACTTCAAATTTTCTTACTGGTATCAGTTTTTTCCTAGTTTCATTATGACATATTTATCATTTATCACCAGATTCTCAAGATGTCTCCTTTCGACGATCTATATGGTTGAGAACCTGGGTACCTGCTCGCTTGGCCAAAGATGCCTTTTCTGCTAGGACTTATGATCCTGGCAAGGCCATGAAGAGGTTGACTAACACAATTTCAATTAAAGTTGTAAACTATGGATAGCCTATACAAAACTGTCACTATAGAGGCTTAAGCAGCTAATTATCTTATACCACCTCTATCTTTCTTTTATGTATTGGACTTAGTTTTTTAATGCCATAACTGAATGGGAGGTTAGCTGAGCGGGTAAAACTGCTTCCACCCCTAGTGCAAAGTTTGAGCTCAAAACCTGTACTGGCTGAAAACATTCTCAGTGTGAATATATTTGTCCCAAGGTCGACCCACCTCAAAAAATTTATAATGCCATAACTGCATTCCGCCCAGAAGTGAGAAGCTTGGATCCATTTTGTGGCACTTTTGTGGTCACTTAAAAGAGGAACGATGATATATTCTATTAAATCTCTTTCCTCTGAAGTCGCTATAAATAGAGTGCATGAATGGTTTTCAAGCCCCCATTCTCCCTCACCCAACATTCCTAAAGGGTAATGACATTCAATTAGGTGTTTGATGAATTTATAAAGAATGTCTTCATGAAGAAGAGATGATTTTACTAATAATAATCTTCATCCTAATTTTCAGCAGAATCTATCAAATCAGAGTAATACCAATACTCCTAACCCCCGCTCCAAATAGCGTTGATTTAGCTAATATATATATGATGAACCACTGGCAGATTAGGCGAACTGGCTACAAAGTATGCCCATGCACTACTTTAAATCAGTGATAACCTAAGGAAAACCATACCACTATTATAGACCTGAAGGTGGTTTTGGGAGAAAAAAAAATGTTTTATCCACAAATCATCACTAGGACATAAGGTAGTTGGCCAAAGTGAAAACATTTTTAAGCTTGATTCAAATGATTTTATCAAATCATTTTCACATGGATCTGTCACATTTGCTGTGGTCCAATTGCTAAAATTAGGTAAAGTTTAGGCGAAGAGATAATTTCAAGAGTTTTGATAGGTTACATCATTATTTACACAAACTGCGCCATCCAATGCTTAACCTTAATTGTTTCATATCTCGCTATCAGCCCTCAAGTAGAATAAATACTAGGAAGTGATAATTTAATATTTTATCACTTTTGTCACCAATTTGGTATAATATAATTATTAAATATAGATATTTACTTGTAGTTAATTTCTCCCTAAGATCTTTAACAGTGGTTAAGAGTTTTTTACTCCAGAAGTCATAATATTGTTATAATCCTTTTCCAAAAGCACCTGTGAACACCATAGGGCCAGGTTTCCAACATATGGGGATAAAGACTCTTGGTTATATATTTGCTGCTGGCTTGTTTCAATTTTTAAACCTCGCCATAGTACAACAGGCTGGTACAAATTGCTCGTGAACCCATTGTGTGCATGGTCCACTAGTAAGTTGTAAAAGTAAAGCAATTTGCCATCTGATTCACATAGGTGCGGGTTCAGTGCACGTGTAGAAATCCTTATATTTTATTCTTACCTCTAACAGTCACTTTTAAATTAGTTTAATATGGAAAAATGTTAATATTCATGATTCAGTACCCAATGGTTGTTGTTTTTGTTGTTGCCACAAACAGTATGTTATTGAGCTCCTGGTGTGTGACTATCAGTTCCAGCACTCTTATTCACTTATGAATTAAAGGTGTATGAGAATTGAACTCCTATTATAGGATTTGGGGCATGTAAGTCATAGAACCTGGCACTTATAAATGATATATTAAAGTTAGCATGACATGCAGCCTTTTCCACAACTCCTCATGCGGGCAGTAACCGCGCTATATGATTTCTTATTTGCACAGGGTGTAGGAGCATCCGCTGTGTTTTTGATCCAAATGATTGCTTCAGCTAGGATGAATCTTTGGGTCAAGTAAGCCTGGACTTGGTTCATATGAATACCCCATTAGCAGATGGTTCTGCTAGGCCGCACCACATTTGAGGGCTTGCCATCTCAATGCTTCCATTGAGAAGAAGCTGAAGTAAGTCCATGTAAGTGAGGTATCAAATTCTTGTGATTGACTCAAAACTATTTCTATGGAAATCATCAACTCATGCTGATAACAATCTTAATAAATTGGGGCATTTAATTTAACAAACAACTTAGGCTTATTGCTCTTATAATGAATTGGGACAAATATCTTTACATCAATTTAAACCAATTTTACTTATGATTACTTGACAAATGGTCCAATTAATTTGGCATATTATCGCTATATCTCTAAGAATCGTCCTATGATTGACCCCTAAAAATAGCTTTAAAGATATTATGGGCCGCTGACATTATCGAGCTTGCCCATCAAATTATTGC
Source organism: Massospora cicadina (assembly GCA_022478985.1). Classification (NCBI taxonomy): domain Eukaryota; kingdom Fungi; phylum Entomophthoromycota; class Entomophthoromycetes; order Entomophthorales; family Entomophthoraceae; genus Massospora; species Massospora cicadina. Next base: position 185,455 of record JAKSZP010005319.1, read on the forward strand.
AATCTTTTTCAGCCCTATGACAAATTTTGTATGTCGTTCCTCATAATTGACATGATAGCACTTGCACATGGACCGCCCAAATGTAGTACCTAATGCTATTTCTAGGCCAGTCAAGGTCCCAAACTGGGGTAGTCATTAGCTTCAAATTAATGTTAAATTTCCCAAGAGCCGTAACTTATCAGCTGTATGACAAAACTCAAATTGGGATGACCCTAGGACAATTTTCACATTCTTGTTGCAATTTTTGTGCCTAAAACCTTCCCAATCCTGAGATTATTTTGCCAACAATAGTCCTAGAATTAGGTCATAGTCATAAGGCTCTCTTTCCACTTGGCGTAACTTTCCAAGTAAAAATACACAAATTTATAAAACAAATTGAACTTACCCATAGTAGTTTCGATCTGATATCCTTGGATTCTCCACCAGCTGTTCCAGCGTGGGGCAGCGGCGAAACTCCCCCTGCCATTTTCCGTCTGGCAGGAAAAAAGCGCTAGGACTGGTTTACCCAGTCATTCCAAACCCATAGGCTGATTCAAACCACCCAAACATCTAGACGCCCACCTTGCTTGTACCCAAGTAGTGCCACGCTGCCCCCTAGTGCTCCCCCAGAGCAATGTGTGCTATGGACTAAGGATCAAATATGGGAAATTATACCCATACTACAACCAAGCCATCATTTAAATGGCACAGGCGGTGATGACACCCACCAGCTTCATCAATTTCCGCCCTTACAAGGGGTATTTTGACCTCAGCTTCACCTGAGAAACCAACGCTGCCACTGCAGCAACTGTGCCCCTGGTATTCCAGGGCACCTCTCTTCCCACAACTTGATCACAGCTCCCAGCGGACACCACTTTGGTGGTCCAGTTTGCTGGCCTGCCCACCCACCTCCCCCTGAAGTGCTCCACAAGGATCTAATGGATGGTTTGGCAGCCTATGGCTCCAAACCCATCTGTCATACATTCTCCTTCTTAACTATTGAAAAAGAATGTTGGATTCCAGTCTTTGAATAATATTGTGGTTATCAATGATATAATACCAACGATGAAAAGACCTTGGTGGATTCTTGGTGGAACCCTATCTATTGGGAAAATATGATTTATACCCAAATTTGGCATAATAAGGTAAGAACTGATAATAGGATTGCTCCAACTCCTCAGCCAAATTTGAGGTGTTCATTATCGCATGGATCTGAACACCTCTCGAGGTGAGAAGATTTTACCCATTTATGATTGGGTGCAAATTAACAAATCATTACCACTTGGATCTGAACACCCTCAAGGTGAGAAGATTTTACCCGCTGGTGATTGGATACAATTTATCAAATCATTACCACACAGGTTGGTTTTGCCACAAAATATTTATCCTCAATCTGATAGGCCAAAAGCCTATATTTCCTAATTTGGATGACTCAGCTTTATAATACTTTAGCCCCAAATTCCCATGAGCCCAAGGATTAAAACTAGTTTAAATACAATATACTAGTATCAAAAAGAGGGCTTTTCTCAAGTTTGACTCACACAAATAAAAACTAAAAAGTATAAACTTAGTTTCTTAAGAGTTTATTATTTATTTTAAATATTCCATTATGGAATCCAGCGGCACATAGCACCAGCGAGCATAACCCTTGCTGGATTACGACAATTTGGTGCTCACTACAGAGGGCACACCTGTGCAATAAACTGTGGTTACTAACATGGAGGCTGTAAACGTGAGCAGCTCTTCTGGTTCTTCTTTAACTGAATCACGATTAGTTGCTCTTGAGAAGCAACTAGCCAGCTCTTTCTCCCGTCTCAAAAAGCTATAGCAACATCCATTCAAATTACCTATAAAGGACAGATACACCCTGGGTGAAGGGAGCATTGCTTCCTTTTTGTACGTTTATGAAGCTGCGATGGATGGCGCCACTGATAAACATAAAGTTCAGTATATTCTTCCTTGTTTATGCCGCAAAGCCCAAGAGTTAATTGTTCCTCACCTGGATCCTCAGCACACCTGGCCAGATGTTAAGAAGTCCCTCTTGGCTGAATTTGGATCCAAGCTGAGCTTATACAGGGAAAAACAGGCTTTCATGCGCCTTACCATGTATGAGGGTGAAACCATCTTTAGTTTTGCTGAGCGTTTCTATCTCACTGCTCAAAGGCTGGCTACGTCTAACATGCTTATCCTGGGTGATGCTATCGCTGCCATATTGACAAAGTTAGCTTCACAACCCTCTCTCGCCAGGCATATCATATCAGTGAAACGCCACTTTACAATCTTCCGTGATATAAAAGAGGCTTTGTTAGACGTCGCCCATATTCCTTTAGGTGAGCTGCGGCCTATTGAACCGTTGGAAGTGAGGCCACCTGTGCCTATTCTCCCTGAAAGACCTTCTTCTTTGGTGCGACTTAAAACGGACATCCCTCATTCATGCAAATCGGAGATCCCTACTGTGGTTTCCCCTTAATCTCAGCCAATAGGTGAGCGCCCTAAGGATATACCCTCCAGAACTACTGGGGGTTGTGAAAATGCTGGTTAAAGCGAATCTAATTACCCCACCTCTCGTGGCTGTCTCCCCCACTTCACTTGCAACCTTGCCCATGGTTGAGAATACCCCTGAGGTCAACTCTGAGGGGTTACAATGATGTTGGGTACTACTTATTGGGAGCTCCCGCGGAAGTGGAGGTCCCTGATCGCCTAAACGCTGAAGGAGTAGATGAAACCACCATACCTGAAGATACTTACCTCCACCAAGTTATAGGTTGTATGGAAATTATTGGCACAGCCAGCGACGCTGATCAGCTCCTATTGAGCTTAATTCGCCCTTTACAGCGAGGGCATACCATGCAGTCTATTCTAGATACTTACCCTGAGACCGCACGCAAATTAACCTCCACTTTTCATCTCAAGGAGGTCTTAGCGCTGTCGGAAAACTTTGGAAGCACAATTACCAAGGTTGAAGTAGTTGTTCACAAAGTTTGGGTGATGGCTATCCTAGATACAGGTTCCTCAGTGAATGTAATCTCATCTCAGCTGATGAAAAAGATTAAACTGATGCCTGACTTAGATTATGCCAAAGAGTTTGGAACTGCGGGCCCAAACAATACCCGCGCCCATGGCGCTTACTCCTCTCTTCCTATTCGCTTGGAAGCTTATCCTATCAGCCCCGCTGTGGCCTTAGATAATAACTCCTATGATATGCTCATAGGTACTCAGTTTATAATCGAGTATGAAGGCATCATCAACATTTAGCAAGGGTTCCTATCTCTAATGAGCTACAAAGTTCCGTTAGTCTTATCCAACAAAGAACTCATCAAGAATGACTACACCTGCCTGTTGAATACCCCTTTTCAGCTTTGCCTTTACATTATGTCACCTCTGGGCGCAACACTAAGAAATTGCCCAATTCAGTGTAGGCTAGCGATGGTATTCCATTTTATGCGGCAGATGAGGTGGTGATTAAGCCGGGTGAACAACGAGTGGTTGACACAAAAATCACGCTCCAAATCCCACACCACTGTTTGTTGCACCTCATAAGTGTTGAGGGCCTTAGTCCTTTGGAGCCTCGTGTATTACCTGGGCTACTAGACCCCACCTATCAGCGACCTATTACTCTACTGTTGGGAAACCTCACCGTAAAGGACATGATCATATGGAAACACCAAGAGGTTGTCTGAGGATTTTTAAACCCTGTGTAGGATGTTGAACAGATCCACTCCATCAGCTCAATGGCAGATTTGGGCCTGCTAACGGACAACCCGGTGTGTACCTTACCAAACGTCTATATCTCGAATGAGTTAACCCCAACTGAGCTAGAGAAAGTTCATAATCTCCTTGATGAAAATAGCGACATATTCTCCAAGTCAGCTCATGACTATGGCCATATGAAGGGCTGGTGCCACTCCATTGATGTGGGTGATGCCCATCCCATTTGTTCAAAACCATATTGCAAGTCAAAGTTGGAGGAACAGCATATGAGGACGGAACTTACACAGTTACTGGATGCGGGGTTACTAGTTCCCTCTCAAAGCCCTTGGTCTTCCACACTGTTATTAATCAAAAAGAAAGATGGAGGTCACCAGATAGTCATGGACTACCGTAAGCTAAATAACCTCATGAAGAAGGATATCTATCCTATCCCTCGCATCAATGATGCCCTGGCCCAACTATCTGGATTGAACTTTTTCTCAGCCATGGACTTGGCCAGTGGCTATTGACAAATGGATCTTTCTCCACAGGACAGTAGAAATGCGCTCTCATTTGCAGCAAAGGGCTTTATTAACCCACTCGATTACCTCAAGGTTTGCGTAATACACCTACATCTTTTCAGCGTGTGATGGATTACATCTTTCAAGACTTAAAACTAACCTGCGTTATCATTTGTCTTGACGATATTAAGGTGTTCTCAAAAACCTTCAACGATCACCTGGATCACTTGAAGGAGGTGTTTGGAAGGCTACGTAAGTCAAATATCAAATTGAAACCATCCAAGTGCACCTTCTTCCAGCGAAAATTGGATTTCCTTGGCCACACCATTTCGCAAAAAGGAATCCAACCGCTACAGAACAAGGTTGAAGCCATTGCAAATATGCCTCCCCCTAAGAATTTTTGGGATATACAGGTGTTTCTAGGGACGATGGGGTATTACCATCAGTTTATCCTTAGTTCTCACAACTCAGTGAGCCCCTTGTTCGCTTACTAAATAAGAAAATCCCCTTCCAATGGGGCGCTGAACAAAAAGCCACTTTTGAGACCCTGAAGCAGCTACTTCAACGACGCCCTATCCTACGGCACCCAAATTATAAAAAACTCTTTATCCTGTTTATGGACACCTCGGACTACGCCTTTGGGGCCATTTTAGGCCAACTAGATGAAAATGGTATTGATCATCTGGTATCTTATTTCAATAAGATGCTTTCAAAACCCGAATGCAACTACAGTGTAACAGAAAAGGAGTGCCTGGCTGTTTTGTTGGCTGTAAAGCACTATCGCCCTTTCCTCTACGGGACCACCTTTACTGTAGTTACTGACCACGCTTCATTGAAGTGGCTACAAATTATGAAAGACCCTACTGGGCGGTTAGCTCGCTGGCCTCTAAAGCTCTAGCTTTGTGATATGAAAATTGAACACTGTGCCAGAACTCGTCATATGAATGTGGATGGGTTGTCTCGCCTGCCATTCCTCCATTTGGACAATAGCGAGGCAGAAAGGTTGCATGATCTATTAATGACTCCCAATGTATGGGAGGATGAAGATGATCCATTTCAGAAGATGTTAGCCCACCACTCATGCAACACCAAAGCGGAAAACTGGGAAGTTGTATAAGCGGGTGGGGGCGAAGTGGCTGCCTTACCTCTGGCCCTCAGAACGCGTACCTGCCATCCTTGAAGCTCACTCCATTTTAGGCCATGGAGGGGCAAAGAAAACTTATGAGTAGCTTAAGGATCGATACTATTGGGATGGAATGATGGATGCTATAATTGATGTCTTGGAAGCCTGCCTTACATGCAAGAAACAATCCGGTTTCAAGACTAGATACCAGTATCAACCAACTACCCTGCAACAGCCTTTTCAAACCATTAGTTTGGATGTTATAGGTTCCTTTCCACAGTCTACCAGTGGCAACCGGTTTATCCTAGAAGCCATCGACCACTTCACTAAGTGGGTTGAAGCTGTGGCGCTTCCTGACCAAACAGCCTTGGCAACTGCCACTTTTATACATCAACACATTTTCGCTTGGCATGGATGCCCCCAAGTACTACTCTGTGATAATGGCAAGAATTTTACCTCCATAGTAGTTTAAATCCTGGCTACCTTTATGGGAGCCCAACAACTCTTTTCAGCTCCGTACAATCCATCTACCAATGGGGCAGTGGAAAGAGCCAATGGAACCTTAGTTTCTATCCTCTATAAAATGGCCTCTTCCAATCTACTTCACTGGGATCAATTCTTACCCAATGCCCTATGGCCTACCAGATTAGTTATCACCAGATTCTGAAAATGTCCCCTTTCCAAGTTTTTTATGGCAGAGAACCAGGCATACCTGCTCTTCTAGCTAAGGATGTCTTCTCTAGAGGAGAGAAGCCTGAGAAAGCTATGCGAAGGTTAGCTAACCAAATTATTCAACTCCAAGCTGAAGCTATGACCAACTTAGCAAAAACAGTTACTAAAGAAAGGCAGGCTGCCAATGAGCTCCGCACCCTCCTTCCTACTTTTCAAGTGGCTGATAAGGTGTTATACTACCATAACTGCATCACTTTAAGAAGTGGTAAGCTTGGCTCGATTTGGGAGGTACCTTTCTCCATCACCTACAAAAGAGGCAATGAATACTCCATCAAATCATTAGCCATGGGAGTTACCATAAACCAGGTACATGGCCGTTTCCTATGCTCCTACACTCCTCCCAACATTCTTGAGGGGGGCAATATTGTACATTCTCCTTCTCAACTTTTGAAAAAGGACGTTGGAGTCTGATTTTTGAATATTATTGTGGCTATCAATGATATGAATACTGACAGCGAAAAGACTTAAAAGATTCTTGGTGGAACCCTATCTATTGGTAAAATATGATTTATACCCAAAATTGGCGTAATTAGTAAGAACTGATAATAGGATTGCTCTGACTTCTCAGCTGAATTCAAGGTGTTCATTATTGCATGGATCTGAACACCCCTAGGTGAGAAGATTTTACCCATCGATGATTGGGTGCAAATTAACAAATCATTACCACTTGGATCTGAACACCCTTGAGGTGAGAAGATTTTACACGCTGTTGATTAATACAATTTATCAAATCATTACCACATGGGTCAGTTTTGCCACAAAATATTTATCCTCAATCTGATAGGCCAAAAGCCTATATTTCCTAATTTGGATGAATCAGCTTTATAAAATACTTTAGCCCCAAATTCCCATGGCCTGAGGATTGGAAATAGTTTAAATATGATAAACTAGTATCAAAAAATGGCTTTTCTTGAGTGTGCCTCACACAAAATAAAAACTAAAAATGTAAATCTTAGTTTCTTAAGAGTTTATTCTTTATTTTAATTATTTCATTGTAGGATCCAGCGGCACATAGCACCAGCGAGCATAACCCTTGCTGGATTATGACACCATCTTACAATTTGTGGTCCCAAATGGGGCCACACGATTTGCTGGGCCTCGAACATATGCCACAATAAGCCCTGAATTTAATAAAATTGCAGTGGCAATTCTGCCACACACCATTATTCCTTCAGCGCCTGACCATCCATTTTGGGCCCACATCAATGGCAGGCGGACAATCTGTCCATCATGTTATAAGTTATACTTCTTGAAATGCAAGTGCCCCTACTCAACCACTTCAGGCAGATCAAATGACTCATCTGCCAACCTCCAATCCGCTGCCCACCATGTACAATTTCAGGCATGGGGCAAAATTCTACCTCCTCCACCCCCAAAGCCTGTTGCTGTAGCTGCACCTGCAGCCACCAATCAGCCTCCTCCTCACCCCAATGCCATAAATAATTCCTCCAATCAAGCATTTGATTGAATCCCAGTTTGATCCCATGCTTCCTCGCATGAATTGAATAAACATCAACTGTACGCTGATTCCCCAATCCAATTCATAAAAAACCCTGGGAATTTATTGACTGAAATTGACAAATTAGGTAACTTTATCGAAGAACCATCTCCACAGATTTAGCGGTTCATTAATGCAGAATGGGACGCCAAATACCCCTGACTTTAAATCCCACAGCCAAATGCTGAATCATTTTTCAGTGATCACCAGCTTGCATTTGAAGCAGCTGCAACACCAGATTGTCACCCCCTGCATAAAGCTGTCGCTAAATCAGTAGCAATGCTCAAAAGAGTAATTCCACCTCCAGTTATCCACGCAACCTTACCTACAAAAAGCAAGATATAGGTGAACAAGTATTATAAAAATGCAAATGATGCTATCCAGAACATGGCAACTATATCACGGAATCCAAAAGCAAAAAAAACCCAAACCAACATTGCCACGTTCATTCAACTACCAGACGCCCAAATTGAAGCTGATAAAGCTTTAATTGAATATCTCAGTGCCAGTTACATAGCTGGCAATTTCCATGAAATTCCAATTATTAGAGATATTGAACCACATACTGCAGATGCCCCAACGCCATTACTGATGGCCGTGACATGCACTCTACTATGGGAGAAGGAAGCTGTTGCCAAAGAGGCTGCTGAAGAAGAGCCCCCTGACCCCCCTCCCCTTCCGCCATGGAGGGATAAGTGGCTTCCACTGCCCACCTGGTTGGTCAGTTTTCAAATCGTTTCACTTAATCTGCTCATTAGGGTGTTTTTTCTAAACAAATGTTTACATTTTTTAATATATTTTTAGTGTCAGTAATGTCCATCCTTTGGTTGGCTTGCCTCAAATTAATATAATAGGTCATAGTCATATCTCTTCATGGGCCAAATTAAGGTGTAAAAATAATATCTGTAGGAATTGCATGCTTGTTATATGGCCATGAGATGCCTTAGAGGTAAAAAGCTTGTGCAAGGCATAATAAAATAATCATCCAATATATCTCTTAATAAGATATTTCTTAATTACCTTTTTAGCACTAGTGGTGCCCAACCCAAAAGGGGGAGCCGCCATGCATATTTATTTGCAAATAGGCCAAACAACGGGATTATCCTAAAAAATTCCTAATTAGCCCTAGGTTATCAGCCTAGGAAGGCATATCAGAAGGAGAGGAAGCTTTGGGGAATCTTTTGTCCAGCGCTCGCTTTAGCTGATAGACATAGTGGACAACATAGGGGTAGGGGCATCAGTGACATGGGTATGAGGAGGTATAGCTGAGGGTTTTCTTTGTTTATGAGGCCAGAGGTATCCATTACCTCAACGTATTGAGCAAGTTGATGCTCAGCAAAAGTGATGAGAGTTGGCATACAAGCGAAAGACTTGATGCGCTTTTGGGTTTTGATAGTTGAGGTCAAAAAGAGAGGCTTTTGCTGCATTGATACGAGAACGGCTTGCAACAAAAGTGCGCTCCTCAATCTCATATTTTGCATCTTCCTCAAAATCATTGGGGAAAATGGGGATAGGAATATCCTCAACCAGGAGTTCCATCGCCCCATGGAGTTGCTAGTTTAGTAGGGTTTTGGCAAGAGCAGCAGCGGCTACAACTGCCATTTTATTTATATTTTTATAAATTGGAAAACCGTTTTTAGGGCGAAAATGGCAGGGGCGCAAATTGGGAGGATTGACAAAGAATTCCTACAAAGCAAAATCAGGCTTAAAATTATAAGCCCAATCCAAATCATAATCCATTAGATCGCTTCAAATGAATTTAAATTGGTTAGCGCCAGCCCAGCCACTGTAGTTGGCAGGTTGGCATCACCTGATTGGCCATGAGCTGTCAACCATGGCAGCTCAGGTGAAACTGTTTCAGCCATCAGCTAAGGGCGCCATAAATTAACCAAATTTTTAAATTTTTAAAAATTTTGATTGGTTGCCGCTTTGGAAGCCAAGCCAGAATTTGCTGAGGTTGGAGGCAGAAGGATCACGCTCCATCCAAAAAATTGGGGTGAGGCAGCTGTCATGGTGGTGCTGGAAGGGGAGCGGCAGAAGTGGTAGAAGCAGAAGCCATCGGGCACTCATGTTTTGAGTGATCAAGCTCAAAACACAAGGGGCAGATGGCGCAGCTGTTTTCAACATGCACTCAAAAAGAATGATCAGGGGAAGACCTGACACGGTGCGGGGGGAATTGTAAGGTGGGTGTCAATATGAAATGGGTGGATTGTCATGAAGGTGCAAGGGCCTGCCAGATGATCTGCCCCATGGGGCACCACAAACTGCAACATGGGGTCTGCGTTATAAATGGCCCAAACCTCTGTGAGCTCATGGTGGAGGCGTTCAGGGGAAAGGAAGGAGGGCAACCTGGCAAACTGGACCACCAAAGTGGCCTCATCCAGGTGCCAAGTTCGAATGGTGGGCAAAGGAATTTTTTTATAATTTAAATTTCATTTGGCTGCTGCTTCTGCATCAGCTTCCAAGCAGAAGCTGAGGTTGAATTACCCCTTAAAGGGGCGGAAGTTGATATATCTAGTGGGTTTGAAAACTGCCATGGCCATCTCAATGATGGCCACTCTTGCTTATGGGAAAAGATTTTTATATCCAACCTGGAGGCTGAAAAGCAAATTGCTCCATGGGGGCACCAAAGGGCTCTGGAGCACCACCTGAGAGCTTTCAAGGTGGTGGGCCAAGTCCTGAGAGGGGGAGATAACACCCAGTAGCATTGGGAGGGCTAGCAGAGCCATCCTGGGCACATTTTTGCAGCAGCTGAAAGACGCCAGATGGCGGAGCACCACCACTCCAGGCTGGGGCAGCAGGCATCAATTTCATCAAAATTGGTAAGTTTTGTCTCAATCAAGCGGTCATGTTTTTTATTAAATCCAAATTTGGTTTCAATTTAGGTATTGAAGCGAAAGAAAAATAAGTTTCTTAATTGTTTTTACCAGGTTTATAAAAGTCTGCTTAGAAGAGTGTTTACAAGCTGCTGAGTCAGAAACTTTCAGCTTGTACCATTGCCTGCCTCAGTAGAAGTTCTAAATTTTGAAGGGAAAATTTAGCCCAAGATTGACCAGAAGAGTTAGATTAATTTAGATAAGCCTATAAAGCTTCCAAACGGTCAATGTACTGTAAGACACTGGCTAAAATCAGGAATTATTTTTCAAAATTGTTCCTGAATATATGAGCTGAATTTATTTTTATCAATTGAGCGATCCTCTATTTAACAACTGGTGCTCACTCAAAATTGGTGGCACTCTCTGAAATGGACCCACACAACCAGTTCCTGGCAGATTCAACCAGAAGAAAAAGCGACAACAATATTTAAACTAGTGACAAGGAAATCTCTGAATATTTTACCAGCCTTCAAAGCTCTAATGCAGGCACCTTTTATTTGTACAATTGGTGATTGTACATAGTTTTCCTAAAGTTGGGACTTAAGAAGAAAGCTACGATGATGGTTGCAGTTCCCAATTCTCTAAAAGAAACTTAATCGATGAGCTGATGCATTTTATAGTTGTGATAAAAATTAAATATCGATATTTAGAATGTATTTTATTTAATTTAGGTTCCCTCAATCTGCCAGCAGATGAAAGTCAGAATGTTGGCATTTGTTAATCCTCAAACACGCATAAACTATTATTAATTTGTGTGCTCATGCAGGTCTACTATTTAACAAGTGATGATGCATTTCTTATGCCTCACTTGTGAATTCTATGTTATTTTAGTCTCCTTCAAAAAAAACACCATTCAATAATATTTAGTACCATTATAAATTTATTAATTTAAGTTTATTCTTTGGGGACCTTAATCAAGGTAAACCAGGGTTAGGAGGGAGCATTCAACGTCCTGATGTGCCATGGAAAGTGGTTGCCCAACGCAATAAGGTCAGGATTATGATGAGGTTGTAATAAAGTGAAGCTGAGTGAAGCTGAGATGTGAGTGGAGGTGAGTTTAGATCCGCCAGTCCTCAACCTGGGGTCAGCATATTTTGCATATAGTGATATCGCCCCACAAGCAATATCTGAACTCCCAAACTCAGCAGAATTTGACCATTCCGTTGAAAGTTAAAGAGGGGATTTGCCTGCTGGTACAACCTTGATGCTCAGAAGATTGAGGTGACTCTCTTCTGAGATAGACTTGAACATGCCAAGGTGGCAAATAGGGCCGAGGGAGCTCATTTGTTACATAGTTCACAAGTCACCCTTTCATGGAAAGCTGTGCACCAGACAGCTCTCAAGATGGCATGGAGTCAAGTGTCCTAAGCACTGCTCTGAGCCCTTAAATCCTCTTTGTTGCTGCACTGGCTTTCCAGCAAAGGGGATGGGGAATTTGGAGGTGGTAAGTTTGACCGTTGGCGGTTAAGGCCCCTTTCACCCATTACTGGACCTCTAGAAGGAAAGTCAACTTTTTCTGCAAACCCTAAATTCATGGTCAACCCCTTTGGGCTTTCCATCTCATAAAGCCACTCATTGGAAAAATTATCTGGTCATGATTCCCCCACCCAGTATGGTGGATGTTCTTGTAATTTCTATTTTCAAGGGTTTAATGAAATGATTTGTGATTATACATGAATTTCTAAGGTTGGGACTTAGAAAATTTGCTTTGGCGATGGTTGCAGAACCCAATTTTCTGAAATCAACTTAATTGATGAGCTGATGCATTTTGGGATTGTTTTTAAAAAAATCGAATTTATGGCGGATTTTATTGAATTTAAGTTCCCTCAATCTGCCAGCAGATGAAACTAAGAATGCTGGCATTTGTTAGGCCTCAGACATGCCTAAATTAATATTAACTTACGTAGCTCATGCAGGGCTACTATTTAACAAGTAAGGATGCATTTCTCTTCCTTCACTTGTGAATTCTAAATTATTTTGGTCTCCCTCTGAAATAAAGCTCATCTGCTTATATTTAGCGCCGTTATAAATTTATAAATTTAAGTTTATATTTTGAGGACCTTGGTTTCAATAAACCAGGGTTAGGAGGAAGATTTCAACGTCCTGGTGTGCCATGGAAGGTGGTTGCGCAACGCAACAAAGTCAGGATTGTGATGAGGTTGTAGTAGAGTGCAGCTGAGTAAAGCTGAGATATGAGTGGATGCGATTTTTGATCTGCAAGTCCTCATCCAGTGTTCAGCATATTTTGTGTATAGTGATATAGCCCCACAAGCAATATCTGGACTACCAAATGCAGCAGAATTTGACCGTTCCATCAAATGGTAAAGAGGGATTTGCATGATGGTGAAACCCTGATTCTTAGAAGATTGAGTTAACTCTCTTCCTACATAGGCTTACATATGCCAAGCTAGCAAATAGGGCCTTGGGAGCCTACTTATTACATTACTCCCTTGATATTATCACAGTGGGGAGCGCATGTACATGCATCAAACCCAACTACAAGCATTAGAAAGCGTAAAAGCTATGCTGGAAACCATATATCAGGGTTTTTAGGATTGGTACTTCACAAATTGATCCCTCCTTCAGCCTATTTAAAATCTCAAGGATCAGGCACTCAAGATGGAGATATACATGAAGTATCATGATGCAACCATGGCAGCTCTCGCCAGACATCTCACAGACAGTTAAGAAACTAATGAATTTCTGGTTAACTTTGTTCAACCCTTAATCAAGCATACACAGAGAACTTTTGCTAGACAAAATCTGGAACTCACAGAAAAATATCATATACAAGGGGATTAAAAATTTTTCTAAAATGCTCTGCTGGATTAATTAAATTCCTCTTTTACCAAAGTCTGAAAAGAAATTATGGAAAATTACAGGACTTGCCAACGAAGCATATCAAAGATTAAAAACCCTTGAGGAAACTTTTCTTTCTCGTTGCAAACACTTTTGCAACCCATTCAATTTAAGACTAAATCTAGTTTGATAATCTCATAGAGGGGATTAGTCTGCACCCATGTCTGGGAGCAGTTGGGCAAGCAAGGCAAGAGGAGCAGGCGGAAGGCCCGCGGCCTCTAACGTTCAAAAACGCCCCGGAGAATCTGGCAGAATAGAAAAAAATCTAAAAAAACTGGCGGTCACAATTTCCCCAGAGATACTCGCGTGGCAAGCACGATGCAACCAGTACATCAATATGCCACATTCCCAGCCACTTTCATCGGTGGAATTCGGAGTCCGTGTGTATCTGGACATCCAAAAAACGGCCTATGGGAAAACTTTTGTGAAGATGTACACAAAATTTTCCCAACCGTGGTGTACGTTGCACCTCACTCCATGTCGTGTGGTTGGCTGGACCTAGGTTTTGAAAGCAAAATAGCAGCAGACGAGGCTGCAGTGGTGCACGTAGTGGTCGACCTCCCCAAAGGGCAACAGGTCGTTGAAACTAAACGCACCAGATGGACAAAATCAAACCAAATTTTCCTCACATTTGACTTTTTGCCTACTACGGTAAAACGTGACATTTTGGAGCAACACCTGAAAGATGGTCTCGCCATATACGGCAAAATACAATCTTTCAAAATGCAACGTTTCATGCTGATGCCACACCTGTGCACCGGCAAAGCCATCGCAGTTCTGACCCCAACTGAGGAGATCGTGAAGGACCTAACCCAGATCCCGCACTCCACCTTTATTGATATCGCAGGGCACACCACCCACCCATTCCGGGTAACCGTGGACAGCGCGCCCCCCATTTGCACCCACTGTGATGCATTTGGCCATAAGGCACACGCGTGCCCCATTAAAGAGGGCGTTACATTCCAAGAGCACCCCTTGGCAGCCATGGCCAGCGGAGAGGCGCACTACAAACCAACCGCAAGCACCAAAGAGGCTTTCCCGTGGGGAGCACAAGGCTGCTACCTATTGGTAAAGCCCATCTCCCCGCAGGAGTGGAAGAAGGCCAAGCAGGCCCAAAGGACTGCAGCCAAGGAAGCGGCCAAGGTCACCACCACCATCCCACACTCACAACGCCAGGAGGACATGGAGACCTTCGCGGTGGAAGCAACTCGGGAATCAATTACCCAATCAGATTGGGAGGCCCAAGCTAAATGGGCCACTCAATCTGAGGATCTGATGGGAGATTTGATCTCACCCAATCGTTGCACCCAAGCCCCAGTTGAAACCGACTTGGGACCTATCCCAACTGAAAAATCTTTTTTGCCCCATTCGATGGTGCACCAAACTTAGCCGCACGCAAAAAATTCATCCGACGTTGGGAAAACAAAAAGCGAAGGCCAAAGCCAATGCGACTCTTTCCGCAAAAATTAACAAAAACCCCAATAGCGTTGCTGCTAATACCTGCACTGCTGTGAAAGCCCGTGGGGACCTGAAAGAGGCTGGTGGGCCAGGGGGCCCACCCACTCACACCTAAGGTGCAATGGGGGAAACCTTCACTCTAGGGATGCTGAATATCGCAAGACTCAAGGCCTCCCCATCCCGGGCTAGGAAACTGAGTTTTTTACAAAATAATTTACACGTGGATATCCTGGCCATCCAGGAAACCCACTGTCCACGAGGTTCCAAGGATGCTTGAAAAACAATGCTCCTACCATCCTATCCTTTTGGTCAAAGCACTGTGGGGTGCTAATTCAGAAAAACAATTTTTTCAAATTTACATCTTCAGAAACATTCCTAAATGACCGAGTGCTCATTGTCACCTTCTCATGGGCCGATGTTGCACACACAATCGTTAACATATACGCCCCAAATGGTGCACAAGAGCATCAGGAATTTTTCTCGTCAGTCAAATCCCTCCTGCTACCCCCCAATTCTTTCCTAATCGGTGACATGAACTGTTGGCTAACCTCACCAATGGACCGGTGGCCACCTTCACCCCACACCCCACAGGGTCACGTAGAACTATGTATTCTAAAAGCCACCCTTGGGTTAATGGATGCGCTGCCATGACATGCCCCACTGCTCGAAAACATGATGTGTCCCCACATCCACAACAGCCAATTAAGGTCCATGACCCGCATTGACCTTATTCTAGTGCCAGCGAAATTCCAACCCCACATCTCCCACTTCAAAACAACGAAAATGGAATTTTCTGACCACCGACTGGTCTTGATAACATACCACTTACCTGTCACAGTTGCAAAGGCCCCACATTGGTGCAGAATCCGCCCCCCAGAGCTTGCGTCGCCAGGATTTTCCACATGGGTGGAAGAGGCAACTTTGGCAAAATCGTTTGTTGCACCATTTTGCGCGGACCCCATTTCCACATGGGCAACTTTCAAAAAAGACACCATCCGCCACTATCGCCATCTCTCATCCAGACGCTCACAAGCCACATTGGCGGTTATATTGTGCACACTGGCAGAATTGGCCCACTTGGAGTCCAACATTCCAGCCTCAGGATATAGCCCTGCATAGGGCCAGAAGTGGGCGGAGGCAGTAGCCCACCTCAACGCACTTGAAAGGCAACACAAACATCGGGTTTGTGTCCAATACAGGGCCACGCGCATCACTAAAGGTGACAAGTGCACCGCATACTTCTTCAAAAAAATTTTTGCACCACGCCAGAGTGTGGCCTGCACACAGGTGCAAAGATCGGATAATTCTATCGTGGACACACTGGCCGAAGTGGCAATCAAAATGCAAAGATATTACTCTGAGTTATACTGAGCCAAACCAATTCAGCTGGCTGAAATGGCAGAATTTCTCGACAGAGCTCATATCCGCACCATTTTCTGATACCTGGAAATAAAGAATTTAATTACTCCGAACAAATTATGGACTACCATTCGCGGTGCGCCAAACCGAAAATGCCCAGGCCCAGATGGCATTCCATATGAGTTCTACAAAAAATATTTTAAATACATATTCCCATTGCTGCTAGCCTCACTCAACCAAAGCCTGTTGGAAATGCGCCTCCTACCAGGAGGACATGAGGCTTTTACAGTCACACTCTTCAAGAAAGGGGATAGGCTAGATTAAGCCAACTGGCGCCACATTTCTCTAACAAACACAGACACCAAAATTTTAACAAAAATCATGGTTAACCGTTTAGGGACTGTAGCATCTGCCACCATCTCTCCAGAACAATTTGGTTTCATCCCCAGAAGGTCGATTTGGGATAACGTGCACTCTGTGGCTAATGTGTGTCAGTCCACAGCCTCTGGGGCACTTGTATTCTTGGACCAACAAAAGGCCTATGATAGAGTAAACTGGGAATACCTTAGGGCCTGCCTCCAACAATTCCGCCTACCTCCCCGCTTCATTAACTGGGTGATACTGCTCATGGAATCTGCAACAATGGCTGTGCGCGGCCCAGGTTTCCTAACGGAAGTAGTCCATCCTCAAAGGGGCCTGCGACAAGGGGACCCCCTGAGCCCACTCTTATACAACTTCAGCCTTGACCCACTACTGCGAAATGTGAATGCCCAACTCACTGGGGTCCATGTGCCAGGCCAAACCCCAGTCAAGATGATGGCATTTGCAGATGATTGCGTGGTGGGGGTGTCTAATAATAAAGATGCACGCGCGCTTGAAGCCCTCATCCAGGAATATTCCCGGGTAAGCAACGTGGCAATGAACGCCTCCAAAACTGAAATCATCCTCCTTGGTCGGTTTCAGAACTGCTGGGCCCCAGCAAGTAGTTCCCAACCCAGCCCAGCTGCTCGCCCAAGTCCACGCCTTACTAACTCAAAACACACCGCTCCTCTGGTGCTCCCCTTTGTGCCGCGACCTACCATAGAACCGGTACGCCAACTGGGCGTGTGGTTGGAGGCAGGAGGATACGCGTCAGCAGTAATGGAGGGCCATATACTGGACAACGTGACGAAGCGAATCGCCTCTCTCAGAGCCCACCCTACTACCCTCACTGGCAGGGTTGTTCTTGCCAACTCTATGCTCTTATCCAAAGTCTGGTTTGGAGCCCACGCCATCCCCTTCTCCCCAAGCTTCTTCAAATCCCTGTATGCTTTGCTACAAGGTTGGCTTTGGTCAGGCCGCCCTCCACCAGTACGGCTAGAGGTCATGTTTGGCCCTCATCATCATGGTGGCATGGGCCTACTTGACTTCAAAGCCCATGCCGCCAAGATCCTAGGCACCTGGATTGCGGCCGTCACTGCTCCTACACTCCCATCCCAACACTGGTCCCGCGCGGCCCACTCCAACTTCTCCTGAGCCTTGGGCCTCAACAATCCAATAAACCCCCACTCCCTGATGAAATACCTCGCATCACACATCAGCCACAGGTCCTCACGGGACCAAAACCCACTACAAACGAATCCTACTCTCCATGCGAAGCGCAGAGTGGAGAATTCATATTAGTGGACATACAACCTGAAGAGGCCGCCCCTCTCCTCAGTTCACACAAGAGGTACAGGGGCTACCCATCCATGATGGCGTGATCCCCATTCGACCCCAAGTCCTATCCAGGGTGGACTACCTGGACATGATGGACATCCCTTATTCCACTGAGACCCAAAAGACTATCTGGAAATACGCACACCATCCTCTGTTGCAGCCTCAAGTCCGTTCCCATGTGTGGCGCTGCCTGAGGCGGGTGTATCGTACAGCTGAGCGCTCTAATGCTTTACACTCATCCTGTGTCATGTGTGGCCAGTATGGAACGCTGTTTCACCACCTGGAGAAGTGCCCCACCTCTAAAGTAATATGGCGCGAAGTCCAACGTCTGCTAGGCCAGGATCAAACACATCCCTTCAGTCTATCAAGAGATATGTTTGCTTCATCAATGGCCTCCCCCTCCCACCCTCCCTTCGTGCTCTGGTGGTTGCAATCGCCATGTGGACTATCCACACGATTGTCTTGGATGCCATCGCCGGATCCATCCCCACCCTCCCTGAAGCCATCCACAGATTCCGGTCTCATTTGGTGGATCACTTTCAAGCGTGGATGTTTGGATATCTCCCACCACGTCGCCAGCAGCTGGTCTCCTCCTGGTTCCCAGTCTGGTTTATCAAATCAGACCCCTTCCTCCACACGTGCTCAATAGTGGCTACGCCCCCTACACACGTTCCCTCCCCCTTCCCATAAGTGGCGTTCCCGCTAGCAACAAGAGATAGCATCGCTTCTCTGGGGTGCCTCACCTGGTACTGAGTTTTGTCTCGTCTGAGTCATATTTGGAAGTGTCCGTCCCATGGTCGGCCTTCCCCACAATAAATTTAAAATTTAAAATTTAAAAAAAACCCTTGAGGAGCTACTAAATATAAGAGTCCTGAAGATTCCACGGAAGTTCTTACTCACATTGGTCATTTGTACAAAATGGGTACAAAACATGAATGCCTAATGTCAAAAGCTGGAAACTCATTCTGAGTTTTCTTTTATCTCAGACATATTAACTCACCACACAGGCTATTTCAGGCTGGAGAGCACCTGGACTTAGATCAAAACATGTTCACTTTTAAAATTATATTTGGAATAAGTTGGTTATTTAAACAAAAACATCAATATTTCAGTATTACCAGCAGTCCCAAATAGGAATGAGGAAAATGCTCAGATCAAAGAGGAATTTTCAAAATTTGGGATGTTATGTCAATATTACAGGCCAGAAATGCTGAAATTACTCATGAGAATTAAGAACTCAGAATAAAAATTAATAACTGCAAATTCCTGAGTATATATTGTGGCTGAAAATATCAAATGCATAACGTCAAAACTATTTTTATTTGAGAAGGAACACAACTTTAAAATATGTTGAATCCCTCAAACAGGAAAGTTGCCAGTGCTCATCCAGCCTTGATGATTGAGAGATTGAAAAAAGCTTTGTCCATTTGGTTAAAAATGACTTGGAACACCAAATAAGGGCTAATTTCAGGTATCAGAATCTAGCAGTTTAGAGTAATATCATGCAATTCTGATTTATTCGAGGTATGCCGACCAGGGGATGGACAGTACCAATCACAACACTCAAAATGGCAAAACAAACTACTAACCAGGTGGGAAGCAGAAACTGCTTAACCCACCATGGCAGAGGGTGAGGAGGGGTCGGGGGTTGGTTTTCAGAAAGACCCACCTCGATCAAGTGGTGTTGGTTACAGTACCAGATCAGAGCAGAGAGCCAGGGCGTTGGGGCATCTGCATAGTGAGGGCTGAGGTCAGCGTAGTAGGAGTTTTCCACTTCTGCATTAAGATAATGATGGGAAAGTGTTTCAACAAAAGCTGCGAGGAGAACTTCAGCTTCTTTGCGGGCTTCAGGAAGTTGGGTGAAAAGGGAGATACTGTGGCGGGTGATTTTGGCTGAGGGGTTGAATGAAGCAAGCGTTGCGACATTCATAACAGCGATTTCAGCATCATCAAATAGTTTTGAGATGTCACTGCAGGGAGATTCAGGGAAGTCAGGGGGAAGAAGATGGTGGGCAGGCCATGCTGGAGCTGAGCCACTGACTGGGCCACCGCGGTGCATAGTTTTGGGAAATGAGGAGAGGCCACCGCAGCTAAGGCGAGCTGGTGGTCACTTTGGAATGGGGCTGTATTGGGTTGAGGAGCGAAATGGCGAGGGGTAGGGGTTCCATCGAAGTCAGGAAGTAAAAATTCTGCCCAACCATAATCGCCATGGCAGAGAGGTTGACCTGTATGCTTACTAATGAGGACATTACCTGATTCGTCAGTTTCAGCCAATAGATCCCATGGATTTTGGCTCTCTGGAATAGTGGCGTTTAAATTTGAGTGGGTAGGATTGGGCAAATGGGCAGCTGCTTGGGTGCAAATGTTGGTCCAAGCATTGCTCTGATTGGCTGGCGTAGATTTAGGTGGGAGAGTGAGGATGGAGGTTTTGGGTGGGGCTGATTTTCCATGTGGGCCCACTGAAAGAGATTGGAGGGTGAGAGGGCAGCAAAGTGCCCCATACTGAACCTCCAGAGGGGGGCTCAGAAGCTGCATCAGCGGATTTGGCCTTAGGGCACGCTCTTTTTGCATGGTCGAGGCCAAAGCAGAGGGAGCAAATCTGCCTACCATTATCGACCTGAGCCCAAAAGAAATGATCAGGCGCTGCAGCCACACTAGCGCGGGGTAGGATTTGTTGGGCTATAGTAGGGTGGTGTGGTATGATGGTGGCTGTTGCACGAGGAGCAGCAAGGCGTTCTGCACCAGATGTAATAGCAAAGATGAGGTTGGGCTGTGTGCCATAAGCCATGAGCCCCGCGACCAACTGGTCATACAAAACCTGGGGTGGAAGGTGGGATCAGAGATTTGCAAAGGATACCACTAGCGTGGTGTCTGAAGGGAGGCGAGTACGGGTTGTGGGAATGGGTTTTTTTTTATAAATTAGAGTAGTTTGTGCTACCGCTTCAGCATCCTCCTCAGATTGAAATCCAACGTCAAAGTAGCCCTTAAAAGGGCGGAAGTCTATAAATCCAGCTGGCGCAAAGGCTGTGGTGGCTAGGTCAATAATTGCCTTATCAGCATATGGGAACAAACGCCCATAGTCCACTCTGAGGCAATAGCGAATAGCAGAGCGAGGGAGGGCGAGAGGATGGGGGCGAGAAGGGTGGACGCGCGCCAGGTGGAGCGCTAAGTCCTGTGGGGGGACAAAACGGTTGGAAGCAGTGGGTGGGCTGTTTGAGCCCATCTGAACGCGCTTGCCTGCAGGGCGGAAAACGCTAGGTGGGGGTGCACTGCTGCCCCACACTGGGGTGGCAGGCGACAGAGCCAAGGACATCAATGAATAGGTTTGGGCAGATGGCTGTGGATAAATAAACTTAAATTTAAAATCGCTCAAAAGTGACTTTGAGCGGTTAAAGAGAGTTTAATATCATGAAATTCTCATCAGGAATTAATACCGATGCAGAATTTGATATATTGCACATTCATCTTATGGCTAAAGTTCTGGATTCAATCCTGACTCCAGATACTCCCCAATGGGAAAGAGGGCCAATTATGACTGATGGTTAAAGAGGCATCAAGTACTAGAAATGTGACACCTATTCCCAAAGCAGGGTAAGATGACTTAGAACCTTTAAACTGGTCAAAGTTTGATAGGGATGTAAATGTTTACTCTATTCTCACGCTATTAAAGAAGTAATGAGGGGAGCATCACACCACGAAAAATGATCATTAATCAACTCACTCAACGCCCAAATTTTTGAACTCATTATGCCTAATTAGGTAACTATTGGTCCTATATGGATGCCAAAATTGCGGTGATAAACAAAAATGGCCTGGAAAACTATTAGCCCGATAAACAGAGCTTCTTAATATCAATTTAAGCAGAATGAGACTATTAATGTTTTTGCTGACAGATTTTCCATGAGGCACATGTCTTGAAAGGGTATAATGCTAGACTGAGAGAGGCTAATATTGCAATGAAGCACGCGGCCTTGCCCTATTGTTACTTGCACTGTGTCATGATAACTGCATTTTATAGAGAAATGAAAGTATAAGAGCTTATTAATTACTTGAGATGCTGTTTCCGCGGTTTTGATGCTCCTAATTAGCCCAAAGACCAGCAACTATTCCGATTTTTGAGCCCAAAAAAATACTATATCTGACCATTGGAAAAATTTCTGAACCATAGACCAAAAGTTCGAGCAAAAACAGCAGTTAGTGATGATACATGCCACAATTGTAGCCAAAAAGGGAAGTTTGCTAGCCAATGCTACAGATGATCAGACAAAAAGCCAGGAATCAACGTTTCTCTAAAAATCAACAGCAACAATGAGGTGTGAAAAGAGCCGGTGGAATAGAGGAGGAATACTTTAACTCCACTGAAGTTCACCAAACCATTCCATATGATACTGACAAGATTTTAGGGACAATGATGTTGCCAAAGATAAATTTCACAATATCATGGCTAACAATGTCCTTATAGTCACTAATAGGGCTAAAGAAAAAGCAACTAAAACTTTAAAATTACCAAAGAAGCCTGAGCAGAGGTGTCAAAACCTATGCAAAGCAGATTATTAACCAGGGTTTGGACCTCCAACATGGATGTATAACTGACCTACCTTCTCTTACCAATGTACAAGTATCCATTCCAATGAAGACCTTAGCATACAACTTCCCAGATATCTGCTCAAGTATGAATCACATTTGGAACCAAGCAGCAATCACACTATTCAAATATTAAATTTATCTGTAAACTACTCTGATTGTACATATGTGTATATATCAGTTAACAAGGTCTGAGTTTGCGCCATCATGATAGCAGAGCCCTATCAATATAGTCAGCACAAAATTGGTTAATAAATAGTAAATTTCACCCAATGTTGTCCACTGTTAGGAAATGGCACAGCAAGAGCGCATACAACCAAATTACTTGGTGCATACAGTACCCTACCTCTAAGATTTAGATTTATTGTAGTGACAGCACCTATCATAGCATAGCTGAATATGAACTACGACATACTAATTGGTACAGATTTTCTGAGGAGATTTGAGTTGTTAAAAAAGACAATAATCTCACCATTCTCAGACAGCCTATCCCACTTTACTATATAAGGATGGAGCAGTTGAGAAAACAAAGCCCAGACTAAATATAAATCTATCCTACAATGATGGAGTAGTCCTGATTTAGTATGTTAAAGCACAAAACAAATATATAAACACTTCCCTCCCAGATTAATGAGTCTAAGGCATCTCACATTAGCCAAATTGGCACATTACAAATCATCAGACGATCAAGTAATCATCATTAATGGACTGACAATTTATATCTTAGAAGTAATTTTAATAAAGTATATCAACTATGGTTTAAATAACAATTTGAGCCAAACATTGGACCTGGTATCATCATCTTCAGCCATGGAGAAAATCACATCTTGTGTGCAAACTATAAACTTGGCCCATTATTATCAAGTGACATCAGATAATCTACTTCCTGCGACTGTTCCCTACAATGTAAATTATCTCATTTAACAAGTTTGGTACTTTTTTAAAATTAGGGCTTCATGACAAGGACCTAATCAGCATTTACAATATTGTCCTAAAGCCAACTTGAGCAACTTGACCACCTATGATAAGGTCCAAGATCAGGAGTTATTTTATAAAATTGGGATATACACAAAATGATTTCAACTTGAGATGTGCTAAAGGCGTCGTCCACACTATTGATATTGGAGAACATAAACCAATTTGATTATACCCAATAAGACACTTGATTTATAGAAGAAGCTGTTTCCAAGAGTATTAAGAAACTCCTCAATTGCGGCATATTATTGCCTTCAAAAAGTCTTATGATTCATTAATTTTAATAGTTAAGAAGGAGGACGGAATAAATTGATTTGTCATTGATTAAAAGAAATTAAAAATCTTGAAGAAGAACTTGTACCCTCTACCATGAATTGATGATTCCATGGACAGGCTATGGGGTGCAAACTTCTTTTTAAGGATGGACCTTATAAGTAAGTATTGGCAAATAGATATACCCAAAGAAGAGGCAAAAAATGCAATTATATCCCAAGAGGGCCTATTTCGGCTGAAAAGAGTGCCTCAAGGGCTCTTCAATGCCCCAGCTACCTTCCAGAAAGCTGTGGGCACAATCTTGGGAGATTTAAAGTTTTCATGTGTACTAGTTTACCTTGACAATATTAATGTTTTCAGTTGCACTTTTGATGACCATTTGGAACACTTTAAGAAGGTTTACATAAGGTTGGCAGCTGCAAAAGTAAAAATAAAGCCCAAAAGTGCCAGTTCATCAAAAATCAACTGGAAAATCTTGGATTTATAATTGACAAAGTAGGTCTTTAGCCCCAACCCTTCAAGTTTGATGCCATATCTAAAATAAAATGGCTTAGATCCAAGCGTGATATTCAAGTATTTCTAGGTAAGATCAGTTAATATTGCCAAATTATTGTCAATTTTGTTACAACATGGAGAGCTGCTTTTCTATCTAATTAAAGATATGGTCCCGTTTGACTGGAATTCAGCTTGTCAAAAAACATTTAATCATCTCTAATTGGCACTATTAGTAGACCCAGTTCTTTAATATTCAAATATTGATAACGAATTTATCATCCTAGATGAAGCATTAATGGAAATTGTAGCCATATTATTTCAGATTTGGAAGGACAGCGTAGAGCATCCTGTTGCCTATGCTAGTCAGACCTAAAAGTTCATGAGAAAAATAATATGAAGACAGAATGGGAAAGATTGGACGTCATATATGCTTGCAAGAAAAACAGGTCTATCTATATGGAACTCACTTTATATTTGTGATTTAATAATACATATAAAGATGGCTTAGAACTTAAGGTGGCCTGATGGCAAATTATCCCCAAGAGAGTTGAAGCTTTAAGCCTACAACTACACAATTGAGCACTTCACTGGGATAAAGCATTAAAACGCCAACTGCCTATTCTGACTGCCCACTATCACAACAATTAGTCTGGCCGCTAATGAGTTTAAGAAGATGGTCAGTGAAGGGTACCAAGATGATCCTTAATCCGTTCAAAAATTATTATTGGACTTATGACTTGATACAACTATCATAAATGAGACTCATTACAAGATCTTTTAGGGGCAAAAAGTATATATTTCTAAGACCATTGGCCTGAACAGGCACCATTTTGGCTTCCCATTAGGCCATAGGGCATGGTGGATTCAAAAAGATGAAGAAGCATCTGAAGCGAATTACTATTGGGAGTCAATGCATTTTGATATTAAAACAATGCTAGAATGCTGTGTGGAGTGTCAAGGCAAAAATGTTTTCAAAAAGCAAATCTTATCAGCTTGCTCGGCCCAAGTTTGCCTAACATACCATATCTATTAATGTTTTAAGTCTTCTTCCAGCAAGCAATTAGAAAGCCAAGTACATCATTTTGGCTATTGACCTCTTGGCTAAATGGGTCAAAGCTAAGGCTATTTGGGAAAGTGGAGCAGCAACTACAGCCAAGTTCGTC
This sequence comes from Massospora cicadina, assembly GCA_022478985.1. Classification (NCBI taxonomy): domain Eukaryota; kingdom Fungi; phylum Entomophthoromycota; class Entomophthoromycetes; order Entomophthorales; family Entomophthoraceae; genus Massospora; species Massospora cicadina. The sequence continues at coordinate 210,738 of JAKSZP010005319.1, forward strand.
CTTGAAGGCATCCTCCACAAGCATGGATAACCTCAGATTATCCTTACAGAAAATTGAACAAATTATACCGCCCATATTCTCGCCAAGCTCAACTATTCATTGGGAGTACAAGGTGATTTCTGCTCCCTATCATCCCAAAACCAATGGTATGGTTGAGCGAGAAAATGGGTCGTTGGTAAATATCATAAGGAACTTAACTTTATTAAACACATCTGTTAAATTTTTAGTTGATGGTGCAAACTAAAATGACTTAACGAGGGAATCAAGGATATATACTCTCTTTATAAATTAAAATTCTGATTGAAATTAGGAAGTAAATTCTAAAGTAATTCTAAATAATACCCAGAAACCTTCGGTATGCTCATTGTTCTTAAGTCTACTGTTAACAAAAAAGCGAGATCTGTCTTTGTAAAAAATAGGATTTATTCTTATGATTGGGACTACTTCTCTATCAGATATAATGAGCACTTTTCTTTAGAAAGTATTAGCACCCAAAACTATCTCTTGTAAATGATAGACAGCAGATAAGAACTATGGTTAGATTATAGATAGACTTAAGTAGTTAATAGGCTATAGTACAATAGTTATTATGATCAAGGGATAGATAATTAATGATAAAATTTGTGTTTTATTAATTGGCCAGACTTTGTTATAATATACCTCTCAGGAACCTCCTGGACAAACTTATCTATTTGATGAGTTCATTTATACTATGAAAATCTCTGCTGGTCATGGCAATAATCATCAAATTTCCCCTAAGTTAATTCAGCCTGTCAGAAAAATACAAATCAGATGTTAAGAGTGATTTGGGCTTTTAATTACATGACATCAGCCAAAAAACCCTGATTGATTCTTGGTGGAACCCCACAAATTGGGGAAATGCTATTACCCCAAATCCTCAGATGAATCGCCCTATTGCTAGTATCAGGTAACACTGAACCTAGGAGAAATTAGGGGAATTGTTCAGAGGGTCCTCACCACCCCCACACTAGCTTAGCCTAAAAACACCTATCCCATGACCACCCACTTTTATAGCCTTGGAGGAGGTACATCAGGTGAGAATATTTTCTCACCTTCTGATTGTTCTAAGTATTAGAATCCTTTCTCACAGGTTCATCTTCCCAGATTTCTTTCACCATCTGCCCATGCATTAAAGCGAGGTAAGTCCTGACTGATATGATAGGTCGACATCCCATATTACATAATTTAGACTTTACTAAGCAATCCAAACTTTAATCCTTTAAATATTAAATACTAAGTATCAACTTATTAAGAGGGTTTACTTCTTAACACACTCGCCACCATTAATTAGAGCTTATAATAAACCTCTTTTATTAGTATCATCATTTCAATTATTTTATATTTAAGTGCCAATCTCTCCCTAAACAAACAATTATCCCTCCAGTAGAGAGTTAGCATCTCCTGCAAACATTGTTGAATTTCAGGGTGCAAAGCACCAGCGAGCATTAAAAATACCCTGAATTCAACACATCCCATGAATTGACTAAAATACAAATGTTTCAGTCAATTGATGGCAATTTTAATAATATAATCAGGATGATTCTGGATGCAAAATTTATCCTAAAATCTTATCACTTAGAGCTCATCATAACTTTAGTATACTAACAAATGAGGAAACTAAAATATCTGATAATAAATATGATATACCCCTAATTTGGATGTCATCAGGCCTTCCATAGCACTAGTATGCCCTATGCGGGCCATCCTTTTTCAAGTGCCTAACAAATCAATTTCATGAATTGCACCCAAAATCTCGCCTTAGTGCATTAAAATAGTGTACTAATTTAGGAGGAGAAATTCAATTAATGCTGTGAGGCCACTTTGCAACCAAGTGGCCTCTTAGTTGGTCATAATAATATTATATCATAGCTATTATTACCTTAGATAATTGGGAGGTTTAAGTGCATTTGAGGAGAAAAAACTTTTCTATCCACTCAAGCTCACTTTTAAGTGAATTCTAATCAAAAGTTAAAAAACTTTATTTTATCCACTGCCATCTAGCCATGTCTGCTTCCCACTTGATGTCAACAGAGCCGCCGCCTGCCGCCCCAGTGTGGGCAGAGGTGCTCTGCCCCTAGCGTTTTCCACTCTTACTTTAATTGAGCCAAGCTGACCAGGAGACGGACATTACCAAAACTAAAAATATACTAAAAAATTTAAACATTTGTTCAAACAAAACACCCTAATAAGCAGATTGAGTGAAACACTTCAAAAACTGACCAACCAGGTGGGCAGTGGAAGCAGCTTATCCCTCCATGGAAGAAGGGGAGGGGGTCAGGGGGCTCGTCTTCAGCAGCCTCTTCAGCAGCAGCTTCTTCCTCCCATAGTAGAGTGCATGTCATGGCCATCATTAATGGCGTTGGGGCATCTGCAGTATGTGGTTCAATATCTCTAATAATTGGAATTACATGTAAATTGCCAGCTAGGTAAATGGCACCGAGATATTTAGTTAAAGCTTTATCAGCTTTAATTTGGGCATTCTGGGAGTTGAACAAACGTGGTAATGTTGGTTTGGGTTATAATTGCTTTTGGATTTTGTGATATAGTTGCCACGTTTTGGATAGCATCGTTTGTGTTTTTGTAATACTGGTTCACCTTTATTTTACTTTTTGGAGTTAAGGTTGCAGGGATAACATGATGTGGAATTCCTCCTTTGAGTATCGCTACTGATTTAGTGACAGCTTTAAGCAGGGGATGACAATATGGTGTTGCTGCTGCTTTGACTGCAAGCTGGTGATCACTGAAAAATGATTTGGCGTTTAGCTGTGGGGTATGGAGTTGAGGGGGGTATTTGGCGTCCCATACTGCATTAATGAACCGCTCAATCTGCAGAGATGGTTCTTCAATAAATTTACCTGATTTTTCAATTTCAGCCAATAATTCCCATGGATTTTGGTTGAATTGGATTGGGGAATCAGCGTACGGTTGAGGTTTATTCAATTCATGCAAGGAAGCATGGGATAAAATGGGATTCAATCCAATGTTTGATTAGAGGAATTATTTATGGCATTGGAGTGAGGAGGAGACTGATTGGTGGCTGCAGGTGTAGCTGCAGCAACGGGCTTTGGGGGTGGAGGGGGTAGGATTGTGCCCCATGCCTGGAATAGTACAGGGTGGGCAGCGGGTTGGAGGTTGGCAGATGAGTCATCCGATCCACCTGAAGTGGTTGAGTAGGGGCACTTACGTTTCAAGTGGTCCAAATCAAAACATGATAGAAAGATTGTCCGCCTGCCATTGATGCGGGCCCAAAATGGATGGTTGGGCACTGAAGGAATAACAGTGTGCGGCAGAGTTGCCACTGCAATTTTATTAAATTCAGTGCTTATCATGGCATATGCTGAGGCCCAGAAAGTCGTCTGGCCCCATTTGGGACCACAAATTGTAAGATGGGTTTAGTGCCATAGGCTGCCAAACCATCCATCAGATTCTTGTGGAGCACTTCAGGGGGAGGGGGTGGGCAGGCCAGCAAACTGGACCACCAAAGTGGTGTCCGCTGGGAGCCATGTCCAAGTTGTGGGAAGAGGGGTGCCCTGGAATACCAGGGGCACAGTTGCTGCAGTGGCAGCGTCATCTTCGCAGGTGAAGCCAAGGTCAAAATACCCCTTGTAGGGGTGAAAATCAATAAAAGAGGCGGGTGTCATCACTTCCTGTGCCATTTTGATAATGGCTTGGTCATGGTATGGGAATAGTTTCATATATTTGACCCTTAGGCCGTAGCACATGTTGCTCTGGGGGAGCACTAGGGGACAGCGTGGTACCACTTGGGTACAAGCAAGGTCAGCGTCCAGGTCTTTGGGCGTAAAAATCGGCCCATAGGTTTGAAATGACAGGGTGAACTAGTCCTAGCGCGTTTTCCTGCCAGACAGAAGATGGCAGGGGAGTTTTGCTGCTGCCCCACGCTGGAGCAGCCAGCAGAGAATCTGATGACATTGGAGCAAAACTACTATGGGCGAATTTGATTTGTTTTATTGATTTGTGTAATTTGGCTCTGGTTGTTACGCTGAGTGGAAAGAGATAGCATATTTCACCCTGCTGGGAAATGTGTGCAAACATGCTCTAATAGCCTTCCAAACTCCTCAGGACAATTTGTTCCCCCACAGGACTTAGCGCTCCATCTAGCGTTCATCCATCCATCTCACCCCCACCATCTCGCCCTTTCTTGTCCAATATTTGCTTTTGCCTCCTTGTCGACTAAGGGCAGTTATTCCCATATGCTGATAATGCTATCATCGAGCTTGCCACTGCTGCCTTTGTGCCAGCGGTTTTTATTAATTTTCGCCCTTTTAAGGGATTTTTGACATAGGCTTCCAGATGGAGTAGGACGCTGCAGCAGCAGTTTCAACTCCACTTATTTACAAAAACACTCCTATCCCTAATACCTGTACTCACTTTCATCCTACACCACACTGGTGGAGTCATTTGCATCCCTCCCTTCCCATCTTCCCCCATCTTTTGTATGATCAGCTGATGGCAGGGCTTATGGCATATGACACTCAGCCCAACCTCTTCTTCACTGTTCCCTCTGGAGTGGAGCGCCTTGCCACCCTTTGCACAACCACCACCATAATACCACGCACACTGCCATACCCCACCAGATCCCCCCAAGCTCATATTGCAGCAGCGCCAAGCATTTCTTTTGGGCTCATGTGGATTATGGTCGCCATATTTGTCCCCTCTGCTTTGGGCTTGACCATTTAAAAAATCTTGCCCCATGCGACTTCCACAGATATGGCTTCAGAGTCCCATTCAACGGATTCCAAATGGGGCAGTTTGCTGCCCCTCCCATTCAATGATCCCATTAAAGGGCCTTGAGTGGGAAATCAGCCCCCACTATATCAACTACCCACATTAGCCCACCCAACTCTACCCCAACCGATCAGAGTCAGGCTTGGACCACCCTACATACTCAAGCAGCCAATTCGCCTCCTACCCACCCAGATTCATCCACTATTCTTTTAAACTCAAAATCCATTGGACCTATTGTCTGATATTAATAATTCAGGTAACGTTATCATGAGTGAAGACTCCGGTCAACCTCTCAGCTAATATGATTATGGTTGAGCTAATGTTTCATTTCTGATTTTAATTATACCCCATTTTCAAATGCTTCACTCCTAAACCCAATGCTGGCCCCTACCAATGTGACCACCAGCTCACCTTAGCAGCGGTGGCCTCACTCACAATGCTTAAACCTATGAAAAGCAGTGGCCCAATCAATGGCTCAATACCAACTTGGACTTCCCACAAACTACTTCCCCCATGATTTTCCCCAAATCAGCCTGCAGCAATATATCAAAGTTGTTTGATGATGCTGAAGCGGCTATTCATGTTTCTAAACAAGGAGAACTAACCCATCCATTAAAATTACCCACCAAAGTATCTCTAATTTTGCACAGCTCCCTGATGCCTGCATATAAGCAAGCATCACTTAGAGGAGTTTGTTGAAGCAGTATACCGCGCTGATCTTAATTAAGAGGTGGAGAACTCTTTTTACACTGCCATCTACCCACACTACGCTGATGCTTTAATGCCCAGGCAATCTTATTTAGCCAATTTCTTTAACCAAAATGACATTGTCATGGTGGATATGTCTACAAAAGACCTGCTTGATCCCCTTCACAGTCTCTGCCATGGTAATTTACACGGTTTCCACCTCCGCCTAGTTGGAAGTTTTTTTTTAGTACTAGATGAGGTAGGAAGTTTTTGTCTTGTCTTTTTGTGTAATTCATTTGATTGTGTTCTTTTGTTTTGTTTTGATTTTTATTACTGTCCATCCCCTGGTCAGCATACCTAAAATAAAAGTTAAAATTTAAAATTTAAGTGCATCTAAGGCGCACCCAAGCAACCCATCTGACTACTAAAACCCACTGAAATTCTAAAACCACTATTCTCATGAACCAAAATCTTTGTTAACTATTCGATGAGGTAGATGAATCAGGTAAAATTGTCACAAATAAGGATAACAAATATGGTGAAGAAGGCCCAAAAATGTATGATTGGGCTGAATTTTATAACACTAATTTTGACAAAACCCTCTAACCCAGACGATATATTCCTAAACCCAGTGCCATCCCATTCCAAAGTGACCGTCAGTTTGCCTTAGCAGCGGTGGCTTCACCTCATTGCCACCAACTCCACAAAGAAGTGACACAATCAATGAATCCATTTCCATACTGGGCCAAGCACAATCAACTTCCCCCTGATTTCCTCAAAGTAGCATGAGACGGAAATCACCAAATTTTTTGATGATGCCAATGAAGCTATCATACATGTTGCAAAACTAGCAGAATTAGACCCAACCTCTAAAATTACCCGGCAAAATATCGTCAGCTTGTCCATACTCCCTGATGCCTGCATCCAAGCTGAAAATCATGTTGCAGAGTTAACTGAGGCTGTCTTCCAAGCTGACCTTGAGGTAAGTAACTGTTATATCACCTTACTCTAACCCCACCATACTGATTCCCCAATGCCCTTACTCACTTTTTTTGTCCGCTTCTACAACCAATATGCATCTTCCATACAAGTTCCACATGAAGAAGAGCTGAACTACCCTCCCTCCCACTCTGCCATGGTGGTCTAGTGATACTCCTCTCCCTACCTAATTAGAGGTTTTTTATTTTCTTTTGTTTTGTCGCCCTATTTTTTTGGCTTTTTTGCATTGAATTGGCAATGTCCATCCCCTGGTCAGAATGTCTAGAATAAAAATTACTTTTAATTGCATTTGAGGCATTTTAATATAAATCTGATTATACATATTTTGTGATAAATCTGGAAGGATCAAGGAATACATCAATGAGAGTAATTTATCAGCATTGATGGTTTTCTAAAAGGGTTTATTTTCAAGTCAACTATCAAAATCTAGTATTAAGTTTTCATCCAATGGTGCAAGCTAAAATAACTTAACAATGAAATCGAGGATATAAACTCATTTTAAAATGAAACTCCTGCTCATAATTGGGAAGTAGATTCTCTGATAATACTCGATAATAGCTAATTAACTCTGGTATGCTCACCATTATTAAGTCTACTGGCACCAACAAATATAAGACCTTCTGTCTTTGTACAAAATCAGGGCATTATTCCTCTATAATTGGGACTACTTCTCTGGCAGGCAACTATGTACTTCTCTTTGGGAAGAATAAACACGCACATCTATCTAATATATACATAATAGCAACAGATACAAATATCATACAGATGACAGATGGATAATAATTTATAAACTAAGTGACAGTAGTTATTAATGATCAATAAAATAGTAAATGATGATTAATTGATGTTTTATTTATCAGCCAGGCGCTGGTATTATATACCTCTCAGGAATCTCCTGGCCAAACTCATCTATTAGATGAGTTCATACATATTATGCCAATCCTCTACTGGTCATGGCAATAATTATGAAAGACCTCCAAGTCAATTTGGCCATGAATTATCTAAAAATAAGAACTTTTTCAGCCCAATTGAAAGCAATTTTACTCTCATAATCCGGACGACTTTGGGTTTTGAACTTAACATCAAAATCTTCCCAATTAGAGCTACGTCATAACTTGACGTCTAACAATAAATGGGGAATAAAACATATATGATCATAAAAGATGACGCACCCCAATTTGGGATGTCTGCAGGCCTCTCAATAGCACTAAGTACGCCCATAATTGGTACATCTATGTTTAAGTGCTTAATTATTGATTTCATTAATTGAACCCAACTTCCGCCTTAGTGCATTAAGATTAATGCACTAATTTAGGAGGTGCAATTTAGTTAATGCCGTGGGACCACTTTGCACCCAAGTGCACCCATAATTGGCCATAATATAATATCATAGATATTATTAGCTATGATAATTGGGCACCTCAGATGCAATTAGAACAGTTATGAGGTGAATCTGATTTATTGGATTATGCAGATGAATTGGGAGGATCAAAGGATTCATCAGTGGAAGTAATCTATCAGCATTGATGGTTTTCTCAAAGGGTTTATTTTTGAGTCAACCATTAAAATCTAACATTTCCCCCCACTTGACTGGAATATAAACCCTGAATTTTCTCAAGTTCATTTTCAATTTCTGAAAACAGCTTGTCCTCTGTGTACCACAATTTTGTTGCTTCCCTTGAACCTGAACAGTGGCATCAGTTTACTCATCTGCCCAAAAACATGCATATGAATTTGTTCTTGGGCTAACTCTGGGCAGCAGAGCTGGGCCAGCTTCTTCCCATGCTGACTGTCATGACATCAACTCAGGCTAAAACCATCATTGAGGAGGAAGTTGTCCAAGTTGTGAATCCTACCTGAGGATAAATAGGGTATGAGTCCAGGTCTTATGCTTCCACAACTGTCTCAGCAGACAACTTTGGCCGCTCTTTTGATCCAGGAGAGCCAACCTTTTTGCTCCAGCTAGTTTATCAAGATGGCAATCTTCTGGCGGAGTTTCTCTTTGTCACAGCCATTTCCCAATGGCCCAAAACTACAGTTCATTGCTGGGGTCAGCCAACTATTCTCATCAAGGCCAACCGCTCAATGAAACTCAGGCTAAATATGATCGTCTTTATAACCCCATTCATCTTTTGCTGGCTGAAGATACCTCTGTTTGACCTCAAGAGTTCATTCAGGTTGATTTCTTTGTGGAGGAGGTTCATGGTTTCTAGCCTGAGCTGCTTGAGAATTGGCCCAATTTAGCTTTCTCTTTGGGTTTGAATACCCATGATGTTCAATATGTTCATTTTCGCTTGGCTGTTCAGGCAGCTTTCGAGGCCCTTCATCATGATTTCGCCGATGAATACCTCCCCAGGATGGCCATATTCAGCCATCTTATGCACTTTGTCCCTGACCAGATGCCTTCAGGTCATTTGTTGCATGTTCCCCCTCTAATTGTGTGGTGGAAAACCCAGGTTTATCGCATTAGATTGTTGACCCCAGAAATTTATCAGTATCAAACTGATTTCCTAGTCAACTTTCTTCTCTTGGGTGCATGTTTCCCACCCAATTGTGGGCTCAATCAGGTAACTATAAACGGGTTCACACCTCCTCTCCCCATTGTTCACTGGGAGTCATCTTCAACAAGTGTGCGGCGCATCTAGCTCTATGCTGTTATGGCCCTTTTTCTTGTCGCCCAGCAACTAGATTGGGCCAAATTGGTGCATGAAGACGAAGGTTTGGGTTCTGAGTCGCCTCCCCCTCGAAGCTGAGGAATAAAATTCATTTTATTTATTAAAATTTATAATTTTCTTATTACTTGAAATATAAAATCTTTTTCTTTTTTTACTATGTATATAGATGATAAATTTTTTTTCTTATACCACTATTATATACATTTATTTATTATTATTATTCTCATAACTATTACTTTCAATTAATTATATATGCTTATATTAAAATTATTCTCTTCTAATTGGGCTGCTTTTTAAAATTCCTTAGGAATTTAGCACGGACTTGATTATATACATGACCCAAATTTTTCTCCTTAATAGTGTAATAAAAGTTTGAAGTCTTCTCTATAACTTTAAATGGACCAACCCAAATGCAATTTAACATGTGAATTCAACCTGAACCATGGGTATTACAACTTAATACTTCAAACCCCACAGCAAATTTGGGTAAATCATATCGAGTTTTTGATCTTTTCCATGTCAGGCCTTACAAAGGTTGAAGTTATTATTGAAAGCCTGGGTTTGCAGTTCAATTAAGGTCTCAGTAAGTCTCTTGATATACTGAGAATAGCTCAATTCCTGGGATTATTGTAGCAAAGAATGCAAAAATGGAGGCAAGTCTGGGTGCTTTCCATATAGAAGTTGGAATGGAGACATCTTTGTGACCGAATGGTAGGAGATGTAGGCAAAAATGGCCAAACTGAGGAACGTGCTCCATTTGGAGGGCTTCTGAGAAGTCAGCTTCCTTAGGATATTGACAAGTGCTCAATTTACTCGTTCTACTGCACCATTTGTTTCGGGTGGTATGGAGTTGACAGAACACCACGCACCCCCATTAATTTCATTAAGCTTTTGGAGAATAAACACAGTGAAATTTGTGCCATTATCCATTAATATAAATTAAGGACATCCATGCCGATGAATAACTTGCTCCAAGAAAAATTTAGCAGTTGTTGAGGCTCCTAAGTCCCAAATAACACTGGCTTCAACCCATTTCGTTAAGTGAAAATTGCCACAATAATATATTTGGCTTTTGCATTGCTAATCGGGAGGGGTCCAACCACATCTATAGATATAGTGTGCCAGGCAAATTTGGGCTGAACAAGCTGGTATGAAGTAGCTTTTGGAAGGGTTTTTCCCCTTGGCACGCTTGGCAACAGCTCAAAGTCTCATGGATGTCAAAATGCATCAATTCCTAATAGTAATTTTGCTTAAGCTGCTCCTAGGTTCTCTTAAAGCCTCCATGGCCAGTAGCCTTATGAGCAGCCAAAATTAGATCTGCTTGAGCTGAGGGATTGGAAATATATAATTATTTCCATCAATCACCTTGAATAAGACTCCTTTTTCAGTCTGATTATCCTTTATTTATAGGGAAGGGATTTTCTGCACTTATTTGGGCTCATCGGCAAAAGTTCCATTAACCATCTTCTGGAACAAGGCATTTCTCAGGTGGCAGAGGGTTGCTACGATGGGCAGATGAGACAAACAATCAGCATTCTGATGTTTAGCACCAGCAACGGTGCTTAATAGTATAGTCATAAGCCTGCAGCTTAAGTTCCCAGCGAGCCAAAAGTCCTTCTGGCTCCTTCAAATTGTTAAACCAGCTTAGGGATGCATGATCAGTAACCACAGTGAAATGCACTCCCTGAAGGTATACTCGGAACTGTTTATAAGCATATATAATGGCCAAACACTCTCTTTCTGTTACAGTATAATTTCTTTCATGGGCATTTAGGGTCTGACTAGCATAGGCTACTGGGTGCTCTTCACCATCTTCTCCGACTTGAGACAAAACGGCTCTAATTGCTGTTAATGATGCATCAGTCTGAACGATGAGTTCTCAATCAAAGTCAGGATAGTGCAATACTGGTGCGACTATTAGGGCCAAACAAAGCTGGTCAAATGCCTCCTGACAGGCCGAATTCCACTCAAAAGAGGCCTTATCCTTAAGTAGATAAAATAAAGGTTCTCCAATTTGAGCAAAGTCAGAAATAAATTGGCGATAATACCCAATTATGCCCAAAAATACTTGAATATCTCGCGTGGATTTGGGCCTCTTCATCTTAGATATTGCTTCCAATTTGGCTGGTTGTGGCCGAAGACCTTCCTTATTAATTACAAACCCAAGGAATTCCAACTGGTCCTTAAAGAATTGACACTTCCTGGGCTTGATCTTCAAGTTTACAGCCGCTAACCTCTTGAAAAAATCTTCCAGGTGTTCCAGATGTTTATCAAAGGTATGACCGAATACATTTATATCATTTAGGTATACTAGTACACATGACAATTTAAGATCACCCAGTATGGTGTCCATTGCTCTCTGGAAGGTTGCTGGAGCATTGCATAGTACTTGGGGCATTCTTGTTGGTTGAAATAACCCCTTTTAGGTAATAATGGCGAATTTTTCTCGCTCAGCTTTGGGCAGATCAATTTGCCAATAACCACTAATTAGATCTATTGCTGAGAAGAACTTTGCACCTCCAAGCCTGTCTAGTGCATCGTCAATTCGCGGAAGAGGGTAGGAATCCTTTTTGGTAATGTTATTAAGCTTCCAGTAGTCAATAACAACCCAGTTGCTCCCATCTTTCTTTTTTACAATGAGAATTGGGGCAGCCCATGGACTCTTAGATGGCATCAACATGCCACAGTTGAGAAGTTCTTTAATTTCCTTTGACACAACTTCTTCAGCAGTTTTTGAACGTCTAATCAGCCTCAATTGGATAGGTAAATGGTCCCCAGTATCTATCATATGGATCACTCCTCTCGCACATCCAAGGTCAAAATCATCCTTAGCAAATATCTCATGGTATTTCTCAAATAATCCCCAAACTTGGTCCTTTTCCTGATCTTTTAGTTCTCTAAATCGGCCACTGGTATGACTTTATACACATATTCTAACTCATCATCAGGAAGCCTTAGCTTGTCCAGGGTTCCAAAATCGTGGAAAGATTCAATCTCCGTTATAGGGATAAAATGGAGATAGGCAACCACCTGGTGCCTTTTGATGAAGATTGGCCGATTCTGCATGTTTTCACAGAGGCCACTGATTTCTAGATGTCCAGGAATAATTATTCATGGCGCCACATTAGGTTCAAGTCGAGTTTGGGACCATGGTTGAAAAACTTCGCCATAAAGTCCTTCTGGGATTTGAATTGTTAGCCCAGTTGGGACTACTGCCTGCATTCCTGAGTCCAGAGTGAGCTCCTTGTTTGCTCGGAGGGGTATTCCCTTAGACTCATGGATTTGCATTGGCAAGGCCTTGACATGACGCTTTGATTTATGATATTCAATAGTGATTATTCCATCTTGATAGGCCAGATTAATAAACAGATTAGGCTTCTTTAGTCCCGAATTCGCGTTTTTTGTATAATAAATTGGGATGGTTTGATTTAAAATAGTTAAGGTATCATCCTTATGGCTAGTGACCACTCCATATCTTCTCATAAAATCAGTGCCATTAAGGACCTCATAGTTCTGATTTGGCAAGACTATAGCTAGAGCAGACACTACTATAGACCCAATTCTTATAGGCAAGGAACTATATGCCCCAAGAGCTCTGGTGGTATGTGTTCCTGCAGTGCCAAATTCTTGATCGTGGGCAACATCTGGGCTATTCCCAACTTCTTCACCAACTTAGTGCTGACGATATTTAAAGAGGCTCCATTATCAATAATGGCCCAAACATGGACCTTATTGACAGCAATATCAGCATAGGTACACTCAGAGTATGGTTCAGAAGTGTTTATTAAGTGAATAGATTCAGAGTTGCCTGACACCAAGTGTAATTTGAGGCAAGAACATATTTCAGGGAAGTTTTCTGCCAGAGTCTGCATAGTAATTGCGACCTGTACATCTTTTAAGGAGGGCAGGTCACAAGAGTGGGTAGTGTGAGGATCAAGGCCATGGTCCATATTTTGTTTGGCATATGGTTTGGCCACCTCTATTTGGGCCTCTTCTGAGGCTTCACCTGATTTTTGGCCTTTTTGAGATCTGGTTGTAACCATATATACATCATCGGCCATAACATAATGTAATGAATCTTCACCAATTGAATCAGACACAAAAAATTTGTCAGGATTGGGAGGAATGTTTTCAGCATGATGGGTGGTAGTAGAGCATTCCGCCTGTACTCCACCTGCCCTTTTCCCGAATCTGCGCCCTTTTCAACTTTGTAAGCCATATCAACTCCTGTTTTCCCATCTATCTGAGCAGAACACTTGCTGGCGATGTGTCCTTTTCTACCACAATGATGACAAGTGATAGCACTAGATTTGGGATGGTCAGGTTTCTGATCCTTGAGATTCCCATTTTTTTCTTGACTGTAGCTCATATTACTAATTTTATGTTGAGGGCATACCCGTTGCAGATTGTTTGGCCGATTTGGAGCATCAAAGCTTCTTGCACAGCGGCATAAATAGTCTACAAGTCTATTTGTCTCCATATCGCGATTAAAAGCAGGAATCATTACTCGTTCCAAATCACGATATGGCTGTACAGCATGTTCCATGGCGATTAATGCATCATATTCAGTCATAATGTTTGATCTGAGGAGTACTTGAGCTTCATGGTAAAATCAATCGGCAAACTCTTTGATAGACTCATTAGGTCTAAACTCGATATTTAAGAGTTCTGTCTTTCGTGTCAACAGCTTTTTGGAACCACTGAATTCCTTAATGATGGCCTGTCAGGCCTCATTATAAGACCAATCTTCCCCTAAATAGGGCATTACTAGGTCTACGCTGTGTGAGTCTAGACAATTGATAAGCGCTGTCACCTTTGCATGATTGGATGCTCCTCGCATAGCCTTCTCAAACAGCTTCAAGAAAGAGTATACATTGCCATCTTTACCAAATTTTGGCAAATAAAGTGGTTTGAAGTCATCTCTGCCTGAGTCCCTAATTGGAGAGGCAGTTTCTCTTCTTAAGTTTGACCAACTTGGGGAACCTTCAGAAAGAATGGGATGCTGTGAACGACTTGGAGTAGGCATAGAAGTAAGAACTTGTGGAATGGTTCGTGTATTTGATACATCCATCCCATAATCTTCATCTGCCTCATGATAATCATCTGAATCGCTTGACTCTGTTTTCTGAAATGGGACTGATGTGGCTTCTTAAGTGCGCTTTGGCATGCCTTTAGAGCTACTTCGTCAACCTCCCTCCCCTCCCCCAGACTGGTTGCACATTTGCAAATATTAGTCTTAAGATACTCAATTTCCTTGTTGGCTTGAGAGAGATCTGCTTCAGCTAATGATACTTGGGCCAAAAGTGTCTTCATTTCTTCTGACATTCTTGACATCCTTGTTCTAGAAAGTGCCAGTTGACTCTCCATATTGGTTTTCTCATTAAATAAAATTGTATTGGAAGTACAAAGTTCAGAAATACTTGACCATACGTTGGCTAATTCAGCCTTAATATCTGAATTATCCGGTTGTTCTACTGTAGTAAGAGGTAACTAAGCTAAAGCTTCAAAATCTCTCTGCATAGCTGAAAACTCTGTTCGAATATAATTTTCCAAATTGACGAATTTTTCCTCCAACTCTCTAAGGGTTTTTCTTAAATATTGACCCTGTTAGAGAAAGTTTTCTGTATTGGCTGCAGCATAATTATACTGTGGCTTAAGTCTGATGCAGTGGTTTTTGATATTCTGTTTCCACTGACTTGAGAATCCTGAATCGTTCAGCACTTGTGTTGCTATCTTTGGGACACCTTCATTAAGTTGAGTTACCAACTCATCAATTCGGCCATGAGCTTCTGCTGCAGCTCCAGTGTTTGATATCTTTGCTTTGCGCACTTCTGCAAAGCAAGTATCTAATTTCTCTAATAAGCAAGCATGGGCTGACCATTCCTCATCTTGATTATGGTGGATGTGAGAAAGTTCAAGATTTTGACGTGCAAAGATGCGTTGAGAATGCTTAATAGATGGTTACACAAAATTAACTAGATATTCATATGTGTTGGCGTGACTCTCCTGAAGTCTTTTTGCCAAACCAGCCATGGTGGCTTCTCTATATTTCTGATAAATTTTGTTCTTCAGTGCTTGATCCTTCATGTAATAAAATAGACTAAGGCTTGGGTCAATTGTGAAGAACCAACCTGGTAGCCTCAAAACAGGGTTTCCAGCATTTCCTTGATGTTAGCCTGGGTAAACTTGGCCATATTACAAGGTAAAGTTGGGCCTGTTCCAGTTGCTATTAGCTCTAATGAGTATCTGTTCCCCTCTTCATTGTCAGAATGATTTGAGGTAAGATGTTCAATAAACTGAACATCACTTGTTTCCATTTCATTGTCGCTGTACTTTTGGGCAAAATCTGAAAGATGATCATCCATATTTATATTAAGGTAGTTGTTTTTTTTCTTTAAGTGAGCACCAGTATGTTAAGTTTTCAGCTGATGGTGCAAGCTAAAATAACTTAACAGTGAAATTGAGAATATAAACTCGCTTTTCAAATGAAACTCCTGCTCATAATTGGGAAGTATATTCTCCATTAATCCTCAATAATAGCCAAGTAACTCCGGTATACTCACCGTTCTTAAGTCTACTGGCACCAACAAATACAAGACCTTCTGTCTTTGTATAAAATCAGGGTTTATCCCTCTATAATCAGGACTACTTCTCTAGCAGGCAACTATATACTTCTCTTAGGGAAGAATAAACACACACAACTATCTAATATAGATGTAATGGTGACAGACACAAATATCCAACAGATGACAGATGGATAATAATTAATAAACTAAGTGACAGTAGTTATTAATGATCAATAAACTAATAAATGATGATTAATTGATTTAGTTGATTTTTTATTAATCGGCCAGGCACCAGTATTATATACCTCTCAGGCATCTCCTGGCCAAACTCATCTATTAGATGAGTTCATTCATATTATGCCAATCCTCTGCTGGTCATGGCAATAAATATGAAGAATCCCCAAGTCAATTCAGCCCATGAATTGACTAAAAATAACAATCATTTCAGCCCAATTGGAGGCAATATTTTAAATTTAAATTTTTTAAATTTATTGCGGGGAAGGCTGACCATGGGACGGACACTTCCGAATATGACTCAGACGAGACAAAACTCAGTACCAGGTGAGGCACCCCAGAGAAGCGATGCTATCTCTTGTTGCCAGAGGGAACGCCACTTATGGGAAGGGGAGGGAACGTGTGTAGGGGGCGTAGCCACTATTGAGCACGTGTGGAGGAAGGGGTCTGATTTGATGAACCAGACTGGGAACCAGGAGGAGACCAGCTGCCGGCGACGTGGTGGGAGATATCCAAACATCCACACTTGAAAGTGATCCACCAAATGAGACCGGAATCTGTGGACAGCTTCAGGGAGGGTGGGGATGGATCCGGCGATGGAATCCAAGACAATCGTGTGGATAGTCCACATGGCGATTGCAACCACCAGAGCACGAAGGGAGGGTGGGAGGGGGAGGCCATTGATGAAGCAAACATATCTCTTGACAGACTGAAGGGATGTGTTTGATCCTGGCCTAGCAGACGTTGGACTTCGCGCCATATTACTTTAGAGGTGGGGCACTTCTCCAGGCGGTGAAACAGCGTTCCATAATGGCCACACACGACACAGGATGAGTGTAAAGCATTAGAGCGCTCAGCTGTACGATACACCTGCCTCAGGCAGCGCCACACATGGGAACGGACTTGAGGCTGCAACAGAAGATGGTGTGCGTATTTCCAGATAGTCTTTTGGGTCTCAGTGGAATAAGGGATGTCCATCATGTCCAGGTAGTCCACCCTGGATAGGACTTGGGGTCGAGTGGGGATCACGCCATCATGGATGGGTAGCCCCTGTACCTCTTGTGTGAACTGAGGAAAGGGGCGGCCTCTTTGGGTTGTATGTCCACTAATACGAATTCTCCACTCTGCGCTTTGCATGGAGAGTAGGATTCGTTTGTAGTGGGTTTTGGTCCCGTGAGGACCTGTGGCTGATGTGTGTGATGCGAGGTATTTCATCAGGGAGTGGGGTTTGATGGATTGTTGAGGCCCAAGGCTCAGGAGAAGTTGGAGCGGGCCGCGCGGGACCAGTGTTGGGATGGGAGTGTAGGAGCATTGACGGCCGCAATCCAGGTGCCTAGGATCTTGGCGACATGGGCTTTGAAGTCAAGTAGGCCCATGCCACCATGATGATGAGGGCCAAACATGACCTCTAGCTGTACTGGTGGAGGGCGGCCCGACCAAAGCCAACCTTGTAGCAAAGCATACAGGGATTTGAAGAAGCTTGGGGAGAAGGGGATGGCGTGGGCTCCAAACCAGACTTTGGATAGGAGCATAGAGTTGGCAAGAACAACCCTGCCAGTGAGGGTAGTAGGGTGGGCTCTGAGAGAGGCGATTCGCTTCGTCACGTTGTCCAGTATATGGCCCTCCATTACTGCTGACGCGTATCCTCCTGCCTCCAACCACACGTCCAGATGGCGTACCGGTCCTATGGTAGGTCGCGGCACAAAGGGGAGCACCAGTGGAGTGTGTGTTTTGAGTTAGTAAGGCATGGACTTGGGCGAGCAGCTGGGCTGGGTTGGGAACTACTTGCTGGGGCCCAGCAGTTCTGAATCCGACCAAGGAGGATGATTTCGGTTTTGGAGGCATTTAGTACCGCGTTGCTTACCCGGGAATATTCCTGGATGAGGGCTTCAAGCACACGTGCATCTTTATTATTAGACACCCCCACCACGCAATCATCTGCAAATGCCATCATCTTGACTGGTGTTTGGCCTGGTATATGGACCCCAGTAAGTTGGGCATTCACGTTTCGAAGTAGTGGGTCAAGGCTGAAGTTGTATAAGAGTGGGCTCAGGGGGTCCCCTTTTTGCAGGCCCCTTTGAGGATGGACTACATCCGTTAGGAAACCTGGGCCGCGCACAGCCATTGTTGCAGATTCCGTGAGCAGCATCACCCAGTTAATGAAGCGGGGAGGTAGGCGGAATTGTTGGAGGCAGGCCCTAAGGTATCCCCAGTTTACTCTATCATAGGCCTTTTGTTGGTCCAAGAATACAAGTGCCCCAGAGGCTGTGGACTGACACACATTAGCCACAGAGTGCACGTTATCCCAAATCGACCTTCTGGGGATGAAACCGAATTGTTCTGGAGAGATGGTGGCAGATGCTACAGTCCCTAAACAGTTAGCCATGATTTTTGTTAAAATTTTGGTGTCTGTGTTTGTTAGAGAAATGGGGCGCCAGTTGGCTAAGTCTTACCTATCCCCTTTCATGAAGAGTGTGACTGTAAAAGCCTCATGTCCTCCTGGTAGGAGGCGCGTTTCCAACAGGCTTTGATTGAGTGAGGCTAGCAGCAATGGGGATATGTATTTAAAATATTTTTGTAGAACTCATATGGAATGCCATCTGGGCCTGGGCATTTTTGGTTTGGCGCACCGCGAATGGTAGTCCATAATTTGTTCGGAGTAATTAAATTTATTATTTCCGGGTATTGGAAAATGGTGCGGATATGAGCTCTGTCAAGAAATTCCGCATTCCGGCCAGCTGAATTGGTTCAGCTCAGTATAACTCAGAGTAATATCTTTGCGTTTCGATTGCCACTTTGGCTGGTGTGTCCACGATAGAATTATCCGATCTTTGCACCTGTGTGCAGGCCATACTCTGGCGTGGTGCAAAAAATTTTGAAGAAGTATGCGGTGCACTTGTCGCCTTTAGTGATGCGTGTGGCCCTGTATTAGACACAAACCTGATGTTTGTGTTGCCTTTCAAGTGCATTGAGGTGGGCTGCTGCCTCCGCCCACTTCTGGCCCCATGCAGGGCTATAACCTGAGGCTGGAATGTTGGACTCCAAGTGGGCCAATTCTGCCAGCACACGCGATATAACTGCTGATGTGGCTCATGAGCATCTGGATGAGAGATGGCGATAGTTGCGGATGGTGTCTTTTTTGAAAGTTGCCCATATGGAAATGGGGTCCGCGCAAAACGGTGCAACAAAGATTTTGCCAAAGTTGCCTCTTCCACCCACGTAGAGAATCCTGGCGACACTAGCTCTGGGGGCAGATTTTGCACCAATGTGGGGCCTTTGCAACTGTGACAGGTAAGTGGTATGTTATCGAGACCAGTCGGTGGTAAGAGAATTCCATTTTCGTTGTTTTGAAGTGAGAGATGTGGGGTTGGAATTTCGCTGGCACTAGAATAAGGTCAATGTGGGTCATGGACCTTATTTTGGCCGTTGTGGATGTGGGGATGCGTCATGTTTTTGAGCAGTGGGGCATGTCGTGGCAGCACATCCATTAACCCAAGGGTGGCTTTTAGAACGCGTAGTTCTACATGACCCTGTGGGGAGTGGGGTGAGGGTGGCCACCGGTCCGTTGGTGAGGTTAGCCAACAGTTCATGTCACCGATTAGGAAAGAATTGGGGGTAGTGGGAGGGATTTGACCGACAGAAAAATTCCCGACGCTCTTGTGCACCATTTGGGGCATAAATGTTGACAATTGTGTGTGCAACATCGGCCCATGAGAAGGTGACAACGAGCACTCGGTCATTTAGGAATGTTTCTGAAGATGTAAATTTGAAAAAATTGTTTTTCCAAATTAGCACCCCACAGTGCTTCGACCAAAAGGATAGGGATGGTAGGAGCATTGTTTTCCAAGCATCCTCAGAACCTCGTGGACAGTGGGTTTCCTGGATGGCCAGGATATCCACGGGTAAATTATTTTGTAAAAAACTCAGTTTCCTAGCCTGGGACGGGGAGGCCTTGAGTCTGGCGATATTCAGCGTCCCTAGAGTGAAGGTTTCCCCATCGCACCTTAGGTGTGAGGGGGTGGGCCCCCTAGCCCACCAGCCTCTTCCAGGTCCCCACGGGCTTTCACAGCAGCGCGGGTATTAGCAGCAATGCTATTGGGGTTTTTGTTAATTTTTGCAGAAAGAGTCGCGTTGGCTTTGGCCTTCGCTTTTTTGTTTTTCTGACATCGGACAAATTTTTTGCGGTGCGGACAAGTTTGGTGCACCGTCGAGTGGGGCAAAAAAAATTTTTTTTTGGTTGGGATAGGTCCCAAGTCAGTTTCAACCGGGGCTTGGGTGCAGCGATTGGGTGAGATCAAATCTCCCATCGGATCCTCGGATTGAGTGGCCCATTTGGCTTGGGCCTCCCAATCTGATTGGGTGATGGATTCCCAAGTTGCTTCTGCCGCGAAGGTCTCCATGGCCTCCTGGCGTTGTGAGTGTGGGATGGTGGTGGTGACCTTGGCCGCTTCCTTGGCCGCAGTCCTACGGGCCTGCTTGGCCTTCTTCCACTCCTGCGGGGAGATGGGCTTTACCAATAGGTAGCAGCCTTGTGCTCCCCACGGGAAAGCCTCTTTGGTGCTTGCAGTTGGTTCGTAGTGCGCCTCTCCGCTGGCCATGGCCGCCGAGGGGTGCTCTTGGAATGTAACGCCCTCTTTAATGGGGCATGTGTGTGCCTTATAGCCAAACGCATCACAGTGGGTGCAAATGGGGGGCGCACTGTCCACGTTACCTGGAATGGGTGGGTGGTGTGCCCTGTGATATCAATAAAGGTGGAGTGCGGGATCTGGGTTAGGTCCTTCACGATCTCCTCAGTTGGAGTCAGAACTGCAATGGCTTTGCCAGTGCACAGGTGTGGCATCAGCGTGAAACGTTGCATTTTGAAAGATTGTATTTCGCCATATATGGTGAGACCATCTTTCAGGTGTTGCTCCAAAATGTCACGTTTTACTGTAGTAGTCAAAAAGTCAAACGTGAGGAAAATTTGGTTTGATTTTGTCCATCTTGTGCATTTAGTTTCGACAACCCATTGCCCTTTGGGGAGGTCAACCACTACGCGCACCGCTGCAGCCTCGTCTGCTGCTATTTTGCTTTCAAAACCTAGGTCCAGCCAACCGCGCAACATGGAGTGAGGTGCAACGTACACCGCGGTCAGGAAAATTTTGTGTACATCTTCGCAAAATTTTTCCCATAGGGCCGTTTTTTGGATGTCCAGATATACACAGACTCCAAATTCCACCGATGAAAGTGGCTGGGAATGTGGCGTATTGATGTACTGGTTGCATCGTGCTTGCCACGCGAGTATCTCTGGGGAAATTGTGACCGTCAGTTTTTTTAGATTTTTTTCTATTCCGCTGGATTCTCCGGGGCGTTTTTGAACGTTAGAGGCCGCGGGCCTTCCGCCTGCTCCTCTTGCCTTGCTTGCCCAACTGCTCCCAGACATGGGCGCACACTAATCCCCTCTATGAGATTATCAAACTAGATTTAGTCTTGAATTGAATGGGTTGCAAAAGTGTTTGCAACAAGAAAGAAAAGTGAGTAGTAATTGGAGGCAATATTACTCTTATAATTGGGACGACTTTAGGTTATGAACTCAACTTCAAAATCTTCCTGATTAGAGCTACATCATAACTTGATGTCTAATAATAAATGGGGAATATAAAATACATGATCATAGAAGATGATGCACCCCAATTTGGGACATCAGCAGGCCTCTCAATAGCACTAATTTTACCTATAATTGGGATGACTTTGGGTTTTGAACTCAACATCAAAATCTTCCCGATTAGAGCTACATCATAGCTCAACATCTAACAATAAATGGGGAATAAAAGATATATGATCATAAAAGATGATGCACCCCAATTCGGGATGTCAGCAGGCCTCTCAATAGCACTAAGTACGCCCATAATCAGGACATCTATGTTTAAGTGCTTAATTGTCAATTTCATTAAATCAAACCCAACTTCCGCCTTAGTGCATTAAGATTAATGTACTAATTTAGGAGTTGCAATTTAGTTAATGTCGTGGGACCACTTTGCACCCAAGTGTACCCATAATCAGCCATATTATCATAGCTTTTATTAGCTATGATAATTGGGCACCTCAAATGCAATTAGAGCGGTTATGAGGTGATCTGATTTATCAAATCATGCAGATGAATTGGGAGAATCAAAGGTTCCATCAATGGAAGTAATCTATTAGCATTGATGGTTTTCTCAAAGGGTTTATTTTTGAATCACCTATCAAAATCTAACAGGGAGCACAAAGCTGCTACCTACTGGTAAAACCTATTTCCCCACAAGCGCGGAAGAAGGCCAAGCAGGCCTGCAGGGCCACGGCCAAGGGAGCGGCCAAAGTCACCACTGCTATCCCACACTCCCAACGCCAGGAGGACATCAAAACCTTCACGGTGGAAGCAACTTGGGAATCCCTCAACCAATCAGATTGGGAAGCCCATGCCAATTGGGCCACCCAATCTGAGGACCCAATGGGTGACTCAATCTCACCCAATCTTTGCAACAAAGCTCCAGTTGTAACAGACTTGGGGTCCAAGCTACCTGAAAATTTTATTTTTGACCCAATTGTTGGTGCACCTAACTCATCCGCACTGCAAAAAATTTGTTCAACGTTGGGGAAACATAAAGCAAAGGCAAAAGCCAATGTGAACCTTTCTGCTAAAATTAACAAAACTACCAATAGCATTGCTGCAAACACCTGTGCTGCTTTGAAGGCCCACGGGGATCTAGAGGAGGCTAGTGGGCCCGGGTGCCCACCCCCTCACACCTAAGGTATGAAGGGGGAAACCTTCACTTTAGGGACATTGAATATCGCCGGACTCTAGGCCTCACCATCCCAGGCTAGGAAACTGAGTTTTTACAAAAACATTTACCCATGGATATCCTGGCCATCCAGGAGTCCCACTGTCTGCGAGGTTCCAAGGATGCTTGGAAAACCATGCTCCTCCCATCCTTATCCTTTTGGTCAGATCACTGTGGGGTGCTAGTTCAGAAAAACAATTTTTTCAAATTTTTATTGTCAGAATCCTTCCTTAATGGCTGAGTCCTCATTTTCACTTTCTCATGGGCCAACATGGCGCATGCTATTATCAACATCTATGCCCCAATCTGTGCACAAGAGCGTCAGGAATTTTTCTCATCAGTCAAATCCCTCCCACTACCCCCAGACCCTTTTGCAGTTGGTGACTTGAACTCTTGGCTAAACACACCCACGGACCATTGGCATTCCTCCTCCCATGCCCCCCAGGGTCACGTAGAACTTCGCATTCTAAAGGCCACCCTTGGGTTAATGGATGCGCTGCCACAGCAAGCCCCGCAGCTCAAAAGCATTATGCGCCCCCACATCCACAACAGCCAATTAAGGTCCATGACCAGCATCAACCTTATCCTTATGCCGGCGAAATTCCAACCCCACATTATCCACTTTTAAAACAACAAAATTGAATTCTCCGACCACCGGCTGGTCTCAATAACCTACCACCTACCTGTCACAGTGGCTAAGGCCCCACATTGGTGAGAACTCCGCCCTCCCGAACTTGTGTCATCAGGATTTTCCACTTGGGTGGAATCAGCAAATTTGGCAAAAGAGTTTGTTACACCATTTTGTGCAGACCGCATCTCCACATGGTCAACCTTCAAAGAGGATACCATCCACCACTCTCGCCACCTCTCCTCCCGGCGCTCACAAGCCACATCAGCCATCATTTCGCGCGCTCTGGCAGAGTTGGCACACCTGGAGTCCAACATCCCAGCTACAGGATATAGCCCTGCATGGGGCCAGAAGTGGGTGGAAGCAGCTGCCCACCTCAACGCACTCAAAAGGCAACACAAACATCAGGTTTCTGTTCAGTACAGGGCCAAACACATTACAGAGGGTGACAAGTGCACCGCATTTTTTTTAAAAAAAATTTGCACCACACCAGAGCGTGGCCTGCACACAGGTGCGAAGATTGGATGATTCCATCATGGATACGCCTGCTGAAGTGGCAATTAAAATAAAAAATAATTACTCCAAGTTATACCAATCCAATCAATCCAATTCAGCTGGCCGAAGTGGCGGAAATTTTTGACTGAACCCACATCTGCACATTTTTCTGATACCCAGAAATAATGAATTTGATTACTCTGAATGAACTATGGACAGCCATCCGCGGTGCACCAAATTGGAAATTCCAGGCCCAAATGGCATTCCATATGAATTCTATAAAAAGTACTTCAAATATATATCCCCACTGCCGCTTGCCTCACTTAACCAGAGCCTTCTGGAAAAGCGCCTCCTACCAGGAGGACAAGAGGTCTTCACCGTCACACTCTTCAAGAAAGGGGACAAGCTAGACTTAGCCAACTGGCGCCCCATTTCTTTAACTAACATGGATACAAAAATTTTAACTAAAATCATGGCTAACCGATTAGGGATTGTAGCATCTGCCACCATCTCCCCAGAACAATTTGGTTTAATACCCAGAAGGTCGATTTGGGACAACGTGCACTCTGTGGCTAACGCATGCCAGTCCACAGCCTCTGGGGCACTTGTATTTTTGGACCAAAAAAAGGCCTATGATAGAGTAAACTGGGAATAACTCAGGGCCTGCCTCCATCAATTCTGCTTACCCCCTCGCTTCATCAACTGGGTAATGCTGCTCACGGAATCTGCAACAATTGCAGTGCATGGCCCTGGCTTCTTAACGGAAGTAGTCCGCCCTCAAAGGGGCTTACAACAAGGGGACCCCCTTAGCCCACTCTTATACAACTTCAGCCTTGACCCACTACTTCGAAACGTGAATGCCCAACTTACTGGGGTCCATATACCAGGCCAAGCCCCAGTCAAAATGATGGCGTTTGTAGATGACTGTGTGGTTGGGGTGTCTAATAATAAAGACGCAGGTGCACTTGAAGCTCTCATCTAGGAGTATTCCCGGGTAAGTAATGCTGCACTGAACGCTTCTGAAACCAAAATCATCCTCCTTGGTCGGTATCAAGCCTGCTGGGCCCCAGCAACCAGTGCTCAGCCTGGCCCATCTACTCGCACACGTGCTCACCCTCCCAGCTCACCCCACACCGCCCCACTGGTGCTCCTCTTCGTGCCACGCCCTATCATAGGGCCAGTCCGCCATCTGGGCGTGTGGGTGGAGGCAGGCGGGTATGCATCAGCAGTAATGGAAAGTCATATTCTAGACAACGTGATGAAGCGCATCGCCTCCCTCAGAGCCCACCTTACCTCCCTTACTGGCAGGGTTGTTTTAGCCAACTCTATGCTCTTCTCCAAAGTCTGGTTTGGAGACCACGCCATCCCCTTCTCCCCAAGCTTTTTCAAATCCTTATATGCCCTTCTGCAAGGATGGCTTTGGTCAGGCCGCCCACCACCAGTACGGCTAGAGGTCATGTTTGGCCCTCATCATCATGGTGGCATGGTCCTCCTTGACTTCAAAGCCCATGCTGCCAAGATCCTGGGCACCTGGATTGCGGCTGTCACTGCCCCTACGCTCCCCTTCCAACACTGGTCCCGCGCGGCCTGCTCCAGCTTCTCCCGCGCCTTGGGCCTTAATAATCATTGAACCCTCACTCCTTGATAAAATACCTGGCTTCACACCCATAGGCCACAGGTCCTCACGGGACTAAAACCCACTACAAACGAATCCTCCTCTCCATGCAGAGCACTGAGTGGAGAATTCATATTAGCGGAAACACAGCCCAGAGAGGCCGCCCCTCTCCTCAGTTCACACAAGAGGTACAGGGGCCACCCATCCAAGATGGCGTGATCCCCGAATGACCCCATTTCCTATCCAGGATGGACTACCTGGACATGATGGACATCCCTTACTCCATTGAGACTCAGAAGACTATTTGGAAATATGCACACCATCCTCTGTTGCAGCCTCAAATTTGTTCCCATATGTGGTGCTGCCTGAGGCGGGTGTACCATATGGCTGAGTGTTCTAACGCTTTACACTCATCCTGCGTTGTGTGTGGCCAGTATGAAACGCTGTTCCACCGCATGGAGAAGTGCCCTACCTCTAAAGTGATATGGCGTGAAGTTCAACGTCTGCTTGGCCAGGACCAAACACATACCTTCAGTCTGTCAAGAGATATGTTTGCTTTTTCAATGGCTTCCCCCCTTCCCCCTCCCTCTGTGCTCTGGTGGTTGCAATCGCCATGTGGACCATCCACACGATTGTCTTGGATGCCATCACAGGCTCCACCCCCACCCTCCCAGAAGCTGTTCACAAATTCAGGTCTCATTTGGTGGACCACTTTCAGGCGTGTATTTTGGATACCTCTCACCGCGTCGCCAACAGCTGGTCTTATCCTGGTTCCCAGTTTGGTTCATCAAATCAAACCCTTTCCTCCACACGTGTTTAATTGTAGGTACGGCCTCCTCGCAAATTCCCGCCCCCTCCCAATAGTGGCGTTCACGCTGGCAACAAGAGATAGCTTCGCTTCTCTGAGGTGCCTTCCCTGTTCTAAGTTTTGTTTCTTTTGGGTTAAATTCGGAAGTGTCCGTCCCATGGTCAGCCATCATAGCATAATTTAAAATTTAAAATAATATAACTGTAGATAGTGCTTTTCTAATAACTGTTTTCTACAAAATACTGTTTATTATTATAGTAACCTAGGAAATTATATAGAAGGGCTTCAACTGTCTAACCCTTGGATAACATCTCTTTAATTAAATGGCAGCTGTTGCCATTGAATCACACTTCCTTATCTCAGCAGCGATGGTCTTCCCCATCCTGGCTAGGATTTTGTCATTGTAAATCCTCGAGACCTCAAAATGGAAAGATTCATAAAACGTGTCCCTTACATCTTCCTCTTGGTCCAAGTGAACCAACCATAATTGGCTAGCGACCTGCTTAGGTAATGGGACTTATTACACACTATGGCTGGTCACTTCACCAACTGATTAATTCTCTAGTTGCAGGTGGCATCACTTGCCTTTCAACTCGCTATTCATTCCCAATCAGTTGGTGAAGAAACCTGACTAATCCCAATTGGTACACTGATAGTTAATCACTATCATATGCCCCTATTTAGTCGGCAACTTTGCCCAATGAGATCTTAAGTACTAATCTGATTATTACTAAAAGATATGACCAGAAAATATCTCATAATCTCCTGAACGTAGTTCCTCCAAAACTTGGGCCAACTAATTTCTGATTCACTTTGCTTTAGGAAATTTTCCCCTAGTGATACTGGGTAGTCTAGCAGGCTGGGAATATGGACTAAAATCCCAACACGTGTCCCTAATGTTTTCCTCTTGATCCAAGAGAAACCAACCATATTTTTCTACTGACCTGCTTAGGTAGTGGGAATTATTACCCATTAAGATAGGTCACTCACTAACCAGTTAATTTGCTAGTTGCAGGTGGCATCACTCTCCTCACAACTTGCTATCATTATTAATCTGCTGGTGATGAAACTCACCAATCCCAATTGGTACACCTGATAGTTAACCACTATCAGATGCCCCTATTTCATTAGCAACTCCGCCCTATGATATCTTAAGTATTCATCCGGATTAATCCCTGATGGATACAACCAGGTAAATATCTCAAAATTCCATGAATTTAGTTCCTCCAAAACTTGGGCCAACTGATTTTTAATTCACTTTGCCTTAGGTAATTTTCCCTTAGCGATACCAGGTAATCTAGCAGGCTGGGAATATGGACAAAAAGCCCAACACATCCCTCCTCTTACCTAGATTTCCATCAAGAAAAGGACTGGGGCATGAGAACACCACTTTGGACACTTGGTCAAATACTTCATTGGTTCAAGTGGAGTACACTCCTCAATACTCAATGCTGCTTGGGACAACCTTCAGCATACGGCGTTCTTTCTCTTCCTCCTCGCTACTGCCTTCTTATAGTGTGTCCCCATGACCTTATATTGTTCTGGACTGATTGCTTTACTCATGATGATATTAGTTTCAGGATCTGGGTTTCCCCCTGTCAGGGTATATAACATGGTCATAATCAAGATTCTTGGTCCAGCGTCCTAGATTTCCTGTTTTTTTCCTCATCTTAGACAGGAGATTCTTGCCATCGATGTATGTTTCATGGCTTAATTAAGAATACTTATTTCTTATTTGCCCTTATTATTTCACTTATAACCTCTTGGCATAAGCCATTCTTAATTCTTCCCTTGGAGAGCTTATCTCATTAATTTTGAGATTAATTTCCCTGAAATTAAAGCTTAATGGATTATAGAGTGCATAATGTCAACTTCTATACAAGTCCAACATCCCCTCTTTCATCCAGGTCATATGTTGAATTCCGAGTCTCCCTATTAGCAGCTCCTCAATAGTCTGTCTGATCCAGACCTCCATTTTGACCGGCAGATGAGTCAGGATGCTCAAAGGAACCTCTTTTAAGGTCCTTCCAGGACTCAAACGCCTAGTCTGGTGCAACTGTCTAGTCCTTCTGTCAAATTACCAGAAATGGTAACTAATCCCTCTGAAACCAGGCGGGCTATCAGTTTGAACAACTCTTGACCGATTCTTCCTCTGCCATTGAATACAAAGTAGTACTTTGAAACTCTCCTGTATTCAGCTCCTTTTGATGATGCTCCAAAAATCATTGTAGATGCTCCAGATATGATGACAGTTGCTCTGGATCATTTGTTTCTGTCTGGGTCAGACCTGCTCCCTGAGTTCCTCTTCTGACTCAGTCAATTTTACAAACCCAATGTTCTGATCTCCGTGCTCTCAATTGGTAACATTATTCACTTTAAAGCTCCCTTACACTGAAAACTGGGCTCAAGTCATCGAGGTTTTGGCATTAGCACTGAATCCCTCTGATCTTGACAAGCTTCTGGAGTGGGATACTGCTGCTTATGCTCTTCACTTTGCTGGCCAAATACTTTGAAGTTGGTCCATGAAGCTTCCAGCCTCGCCTGGGTTCCACCATTCATTCAGCTTTAGCTTCTGAGAAGCCTGTAGTCACCACTTGCAGGATGCAATCCTCTCTCTGCACAACTATCTCTTCTCCGGCACTTTCCATTGGTATCTTACACTGATGGCATTGATTGGGGGCATAATTGGGCAACCATCAAGCTTCCTTTCTTTGTTGCCAGCCCACATTTCCAGTGTCCTTGATGAAGCCTGTTGGCAGGCGCTTAGGACTAATCTTCTGGCTCCAGTGCTGTATCAGGATTACTTGGGATTATTTGCTCATTGCCTCTTTTTATACTGTTGCTTTCCTCCCTGCTCCGGGGTTTTACAATTAGCTTCCTCCAACATCTCATTTTCCCTTCCCCTAATCACTTTTTCTCAGGGCTCGGCGTCCACTCAACAAATGTGGTTTTGTGTAGGTCTCGCCCGCGCTAGAATCTGATCAAATACTTTATTTTGATGGGCTATTCATTCCTACTGCAATCCATCCTCCCACCCTCAAGAGGCGACATAGGCGGAGTCATCCTCATACCAAGGACAATCAATAAAAATAAAATTATAGAAATAATTAACTTTAATATCTATGCGGTTTATAATTTTTTTCCAATATCTTTTATCAATTTTTTATCTTTATTCTTCTTTTTTACTATAGACTTGACCTTGTTTTGGCTCAGCAGTCCATCTTTTCCCCCTAAACTAGGTCCTGGGTACTTAAACCTACCAGTTTTCCATGGTTCAATGGTCCTTTAGGAACTTTTTTTATTTTTCCGTCTTTACAATGCTTTAGATACTTAGCGTGGACTCAATTTACACCTCTTCCATCCAAGAGATTCTTGATGGTGTAAGCATTGGTCACTGTCTTGGCGATTACTTCAAATGGACCTAAACAAAATGCATCTAATTTGTTCCTACACCTGAAGCCATGTGTATTGAAAAAGCCAACTCTTTCCCCTATTTGTTATTCTTCTAAGGCTGGTCTGTTCTTGTCATCCAACAATTTTGCTCTTAACCTTTTATTCAAGGTTGTATCAAATGCTCATAATTGCATATTGATCAGGATACTCATCAGTCAGTTCAAGTAATTATTGGTACTCATCCCTGAAGTAGGTTCCACCACCAAATATAAAAAGCGGCGGCAAAAAAACTTTTTTCCATATAATAGTCAAACGGCGTCTTTACCGTCGCCATATGATGACCTTTGTTATAGGAAAACGTCACTGAAATCAGGTAAGTCCACCACAAAGAAGTTCTCCCTGTGACTAGCTTCCTCAGTGTTGCGGCCATCATCCCATTGACCCGTTCTACCACTCCATTTTTCTCCTGCTGGTATGGTACTGACATGACTCCTCGGATCCCCATTATTTCATTTATCCTCATAATCACTTGAGATGTGAAGTTGGTCCCATTGTCACTCAGCAGGACCTGCGGACATCCATGCTGGTATGTCACTTGATCCAGGATGAAACTCACAGTACTGGTAGTGTTTACTCTGTTAGGGCCTTCATCTCAACCCATCTCATCAGATGGTCGATGGCAACTATGATGTACTTGACTCCCCCTGTGCTCATCGTTAGTGGTCTTATCATATCAATAGACACCATGTGCCAGGCAAATCCAGGGTGAACCAGTCGAATCCAGTTGTATTCTTGTGTGGTTTGTGCAGCTGGCACTCCATGCAACAAGCCAGATAGTCTGCAACATCATAGTTGATAAATTCCCAGTAATAATACTGGTGATATATGGTCAATTGTTTTCCTCAGGCCACCAAGCCTGACAACCTTGTGAGCTGCTTGTACTATCGCTGCTCTTTCTTGATGGTTTTATAAATAACAGCTTCTTCCGTTGATCATCTTGCTTACTTGTCCATCCATAGTCTCAGTGTTTTCCATCGCTTTCCAAAGTACACTTTGGATTTCTCAGGGCTTATCCCCAATTCTTCCTTCGACCATTCTCTGGAATAGCCCATCTGCCTGCAGGTATACCAACTGGACCATTGGCAACTGCAATAAGCCAAAAGCGTTCTGATAAGAAGCCCCCACTCAGTATCTCATAATTGTAAGCCTGAAGCTTAAGTGCCCATCGGGCCAGTTGTCCTTTTGGTTCTCTTAGATTGTGCAGCCAATGCAGTGAATATGTCCATTACCACCTTAAAGTGCATTCCATGGACATACATCCAAAACTGCTTGCATGTATAAATGACCACAAGGCATATCAACTCATTCACGGTGTAATTCCTCTCAGAAGCTGAGAGTGTCTGGCTCACATATGCCACCAGATGCTCGTCCCCAAGTTCATCTACTTGGCTCATTGCAGTTCCAAATACCATCAATGATGCATCGGTTTGAATGATAAACTCCTGATCAAAAATTATATATTTTAGAATCAACAAATCTATCAAATACTGGCGTAACTCATTGAAGGAGTCCTGGGCCTCTTCATTCCATATGAATCCTTTTTCAGATCCTAAAATAAATGGAATAATGGCTTGGCTATTCAGGTGAAGTCTCAAATAAATCTTCTGTTAGATTGATATCTTTAGCAAAATTATGACAGCAATCTCATTTCGTCTAGATCAGCAGATTTTCCCCAGTATTGACCTTGTAAATCACATCTCTCATGTTTTCAAATCATGGTCATTTTTGGGCGAATACTCTCCAATACTTATCAACAATTTGAGCACCTCCTCTTGATGGCCTTCCAAAAGATCAGCGAGTTGCTCTTTCTCAACCAATAGATTGATACTCTCAGTTACCCTGGCCAATAATTTCATCTCATCGAGAGTGTATTTTCTTCCATCTGGTTGTCAGGATTTCTTGTCGCTTCTTAGGTCCAAAACTCTTAGACCATAAAAATCGATATTTTTATATGTTATATATATATATATATTGTATTTTTCTTTTGCAATGGGACTTGAAACCTACAAACAGTTTCAGAGGTCCTTCTTTTCCCTTCATCCAAACTAGGTCCTGGGTACTTAAACCTACTAGTTATCATGGTTTAAAATCTTATCATCTCAAGATTTAACCTGACATTTGGTTCAGTGGTCCTCTTCTAAGACTTGACCAAAA